>PVHP010002295.1:0-91973 GCA_004024765.1 Zapus hudsonius
GACCACTGACATGAAACACAATCTGCAGCCATGAGTAGGCTGACCACACCTCCTAATGGGAGAGAACAGCGAACCAAGAAAGGAGCACTTGTGTAATGGGGAAGCCTGGGTTTGGGGGAGACAATCAACAGCTTTCAAATTCGGCCAAATTTTCCACTCAGTGAGGGGGAGCCCTTGTCTGGAACTTGGGTTGCAGGGCTATAGGCACCAGATCCCTTTATTCTTGGGCTCCCAAGACAAGATACAATATGGGAGTGATTGACAGGGAGACTACTAAAAATAGAATCTAGGTAATCCAGAATGGTGTATATTTGTTAACCTACACTGATCTTACTCTCCGATGGAGATTATGTTTGTGTTTTTCAGGATGCAATAAGAGAGCTGGGGCCCATCTAACCCTACCAACCGACCGTACGCTGATAGCTGAGATCCTGGCAAGAGAGGAGCCACCACAGTCATATCATGGAGGAGCCATACGGAACCCCACAGAGAATGATGGGATGAACCAGTAGAACCCGGAGCCACAGACATTCAATCAACACAGGATAAGCCAGTGAGACAGAAACCAATGATTTTTGACACAAAGACCCCTAAGCTCACAACAATAAAGCACCCTTAATACTCATCCACCATGACTCAGGGAACTGCGGAAGAGGGGGCGGAAAGATTGTGAGAGCCGTGGTGGAGGAGACTATCCAGAAGCATGGCACCCCGCAGTAACAACATACTAGGGCCAGGAGAACCTGGCCAAATACTAGGCTATCCATGGTCCCCTGTCACAAGGACTGATCCAGACGACCCACGGAGGAGGATATCCAGCTGATTGGGGATGGGGGAGGGGGGGCATCGGGGAATTGGGGATAACAACTCACTCGTTGCCCACTAAATAATGTAACTCATTATGGACAATAAAAAATTAAATTAAAGTAAAATAAAATAAAAAATAAAAAAGGGAGTAAGGAATAACCAATCATTTCCCACAAGAATACAGATTGACTTTAGCATTTAAAAAATATTTTATTTATTTGAGGGAGGGAATATATGAGTACACTAGGGCCTGCAGCCACTGTAAAAGAACTCCAGATGCATGTGCCACCTTGTGCATCTGGCTTTAAGGGTACTGCGGAATCGAACTCAGGTCCTTCTGCTTTATAGGCAAGCGCCTTAAATGCTGAGCCACCTATCTAGCCCTTTAGCATTTTTAATGACTACAGACTAAGGAACAGATGCCCTGTAACACTGGACATACATGGTATTTCCATTTGCAGAAATATACCAAAACGCGGCACTATTCTTTCTTCCTATCTGACTTGGGCACAGCCATTCAACTTTAACTCATCTTTCCACATCTGTTAAAGGAAAATACTTTTTAAAAATATCCACAAGAAACAACTCTCATCAATTATTTATCAGGCTCCACACAACTTTCCAGCTTAATTTACAAACTACCACTTTTCACAGATCAAACAACTTTCAGAATCTAAATGCTTGTTCTCTGTGAAGCAAGTCAAACTTATTGGACAGGTCTCTTCTATGCCTTACCCCTTTGTTTCCACAGAATGATAAGTTCTTCAGGCAAATTTTTGGTGTGTGTACCCTGTACCTGTGTGTGGAGGCTAGAGTCCACCATAAGGTATTCTATCATTCTTCCACCTGTTTCTCAGAGATAGAGCATCTTTTTTTTTTTTGGTTTTTCGAGGTAGGGTCTTGCTCTAGTCCAGGCTGACCTGGAATTCACTCTGTAGTCTCAGGGTGGCCTTGAACTCACAGCCATCCTCCTACCTCTGCCTCCCGAGTGCTGGGATTAAAGGCGTGCGCCACCACGCCCAGCTGAGATAGAGCATCTTGATGAATGTGGCTAGACTGGCTGACCAGTGGGTCCCATCAGTACTCCAGTTTCCAACTCACGCAGTGCTGGGGTTACAAGCATGCATGGCCATACCTAGATTATACGTGAGTGCTGAGGATGGAACTCAGGCCCTTATGCTTGCTCTTACTCCCTAAGCTATTGCCTTAGCTCCCTCAGATAAATTCTTATTATAAACTTCATGCTTCTTTTCACTCAATTTGTAACAGGCATTATTTTGGCATTTAGTTTTTGAACTTTCTAAGTTTCTGAAATAATGTCCGTGTCTTAAAATGAAAAGGTGATTAATTTCTCAGTCACAAAGTCTTTCAGTTGTAACTTTGATATTTAATTCAACTCAATTACTGAATTATATTTACACACAAGCAAATTTAGGACAGGATGATAGGAAATACCTCTCCTTTAGCAGAAATAAAGAATCATAAGTATTAACTTTAGTCAATATATTATCATATCCTTCTTACTACTTGAACAGTCTTACCTTGAGACAGAGAAGTTTTAAAAATTGGCTTATTCCTGAACCTTTGTCCTCAAGCATATGCTTAGAATTGGCCAAAGTGGGCCAGGGCTGGAGGTTCATGCCTTTAATCCCAACACTTGGGAGGCAGAGGTAGGAGGATCACTGAGAGTTCCAGGTCAGCCTGGGCTAGAGTGAGACCCCACCTCGAAACAAAACAAAACAAACAAAAGCAAACAAAAAAATCAGCCAAAGTGATACTGTTATTCAAAAGAAGATCATAGCTGGAAAATCCCATTTTGTCTTAATGAGCTCCTGCTAACAGTGGCAGGAGCTTGACTGCAGTTCCTACTTTAGCAAGTTTTCCTTTGCTGCATGCCTGGTACAAGTCAACACTTACTGCCTGGCTGCCACACCGTTTCCTCCATTTAAACAGGCTGAAGTGTGCATTTAGTGCTCAAAGTCTACAAGCAGTTATGTCTTGCAGTGTACCAGTTCCAAGGTGGATTTGGGGTAACAGAAGCAACTGCAAGGTACAGTATCTAGATTATAGAAGTATGAAACCTCATGGGGAAAAAAAACCCAAACCGTATAAAGTTAAAAAGTCCTCTTCAACCCTTTCACTCTACTTATACTCAAATACTCCATATTTTATACATAATTATTAGCATATACAAAGGTACAGGCAGCCCATACCTTCAAAATATCCACCCAAACACTAAAGATCACGCTATACACCCACATGTTCTGCAACCTGTTCTATTTTCTGTTCATACAAGTGCCCACAGACGTCTTCTCCCAAGTGTGCCACTACATACAGTGATCTGTAAGTTTGGTGAGAAACACCATTTCGTAAAGCCATGTATGAAGTCTGACCACATGCAGCACAGAGTAAGTACTTTTACTGTCCAAAAGATATGTCAAGGGAAACCATCAAGAAAGTGAAAAAGGGACTGAAGAGATAGCCCAGTGGTTAAGGTGTATGCCTGCAAAGCTTAACAACTGGGGTTTGATTCCCCAGTACCCACTTAAAGCCAGATGCAAAGTAGACCCAGAGTTTTTTTGCAGTGGCTGGAGGCCCTGGTGTGCCCATTTTCTTTCTTCTCTCTCTCTGCTTGCAAATAAATAAAAAGAAAAGACAACCCAACCTACTGGAGAAAATGTTTGCAAATCATTATTTAGCATGGGACTTAAATCCAGTATATAAGATATTTATAACCCAGCAATAGAAAGACAAATCCAATTAAAATATGAGTGAAAGATTTGTGTGCAGCCATTTCACCAAACACAATCTATAAATGGGCACTAAGTGTCCTCATGCTTGTGGAACCAGCACTCTTACTGAGCCACATCCCTGCCCAGCTGGCTTCTTCTTTACTTACTCAAGCCATTTATTCTATGAGCTTCTCTCATACCTATCTAACCCATGTTGCTTTAGTGTTCCAATTCCAATAAATAACCTCCATCCTCAGGGGTTTTCAACCCACTGGTAGTATTACTTTTGTGCTCTCCCTCTTTTCTTTTTTTTTTAAAAATATTTTATTTATTCATTTTAAAGCAGGGAGACACAGAGAGAGAGAGAGAGAAAGAGAGAGAGAGAAAGAGAGAGAGAGCACCAGGGCCACCACCTTGTGGGTCTGGCTTATGTGGGTCCTGGGGAATTGAACCGGGGGCCTTAGGCACTGGAGGCAAGTGCCTTAACCGCTGAGCCATCTCTCCAGCCCTCTCCCTCTTTTCAATTCCCCCTTTGCCACAATAAATTCAAGAGTTATTATAACCATCTTCTCAAATCACCCTTAACTTCCTTGCTCACTTTCTATTTGCTTTGCTAAACCAACTCCCTTGTCAATTTACCTTATAAACCTATAGTTTACCTTACGTGAACAGCAAACATAACCATGAGCACCTGCTTTCAACTCATGACTGTTAGCCTCAAATTCCTGGATCACTTTCTCTAGTCTCTAAACATTTTTCAGGGTCTTATCTCCTCAAATCTCTGTCATGACTCCTTTATTTTAATGACTATAGTTCCTGTTCCTAGCATTCAGACCCAAAGAAAACTGCTGCATATCCTCCCCGCCTGCACTGCTCTATGTATCTACCTTCTCCATGTTCCTGGCAAAGGCTTAATTTTCTGTGTTAGGTGTATCTCTTCATGCTTACATAGACTGGCCAAGCAAACTTCCCTATATCAATGTTTCCCCCACTCTCTAAAATCCTTCGAATAACATACAAAATGCTAGACTCCTGGTTTTTTTTTTTTAAAGACTAAAACAACAAAATAAAACCTAGAAAACTTAAACCCACTTTTTTCTCCAAACTTCATGCTTCTTTTTCTTTATAGCAAAACTCCTGACAGAGCTGTCTATACTCACCTAAATTCTTTCCTCCCATCCTAAATGACTAACTCCAGTAATACCACTCCCTAGGTGACTAATACCCGCCCAAACTACTAAGTCCAAAAGTCAATTTTTTTTTTTAAATCTTTCAAGGTAGGGTTTTGTGAACCCAGATCTGTCCCCTCATAGCTTCCAGACAACTTTAGTGGTGCCCAACAGGGTCTCACTCTAGCCCAGGCTGACCTGGAATTCACTATGTAGTCTCAGGCTGGCCTCAAACTCACGGTGATCCTCCTACCTCGCCCACCCACCCCAGTACTGGGATTAAAGGCATTAAAGGAATGTGCTTCCACAGGTCAATTTTTAGGCCCCATCTTTTTTGTACTGTAGAATTCTGACCTTCCTTTCACTGACTTAGCTTCTGGTGAGTGCTTCCTTTATTCTTGCCCATCAGTCTGCAGTGGTATTTGTAATCACAACCATCAAACAGTGAGTGGCTTCAAGGCTCACATCCCCACTCTGTTCTCTTTTCTACCTGTAGCTATTTTCACCTGTCATAACAAACCTCAACTGTACAGCTTTAGCCCCAAGTCCTCCCTTTAGATGTGTGATAGTGTGTCACATGACACCTAATGGGACTTCTCCAGCCTCTCCCCCTTAAGGGAACTCCCCACCCTCTCACTTCCCAGGTAAAACCCCTGAGGTCATTCTTGATAGTTCTCCCTTACCCAAACATGGGATCCCATAGCACATTCTGTGGGTTCTATCTTATAAATATATCCAGAATTTGATTACTTTAAGCTATGACATTAGCCCAAGATGGCATAAAATCACAATCTTCTAGCCCAGCCTCTTGAGTGTTAGGATTATAGGCATGTGCCACTATACCCAGCTTTGATGACTCATTATATAATGTGCTACCAATCTGGTCCAAGTTACCATCAGCACTACCAGGATTATTTCAATGGCTTTTAAAATTAGCTTACTGCTTTTTTACCCTCCTTTATAATTTATTCAACACAAGACCAAGATCAAGTTAAAAGTCAACTATGATTCTCCCTAGTTCAAAAATCCTGTTGACTTTTTGTCTCCAGAATAGAAGCCAGGTCATGGAGGACCTTCATTTTGTACTACTTATCAGTCTCTCTCTCTCCTTTGCCTGCTTCAGGTCAAGCAGCCGTTGCACATTAGCTTGTCTAAGAAGGAGAACATACGCCAGGCCTGCCTACTTCATGGTCTTGTCCTTGCTATGTTGTCCATCTGGGAGAGTCTTCAAAATATCCACATGGCTCACTAATTCTTTCCCTTTCTTTAAGTCACTTTTCTCCTGGAGGCCTCCTGTTGTCTCCGAGCACTATTATTCAAGAGGTACTTCACTCCTCTGCCTTATCTATTGCCACTTATAATCATCTTACTAAGCTTTGTTTGTATCTTGGGGATTGTTGACTCCCTTTTGCATTGCTGAACAAAGCCAGGTAAACAAACATGGCGGCCAGTAGAGGGATGCTCAATAAACATTACTGATTCAGCTGTCTTGGATAAACGATAAACACCATTTGATGCCTTTCTTTAAACACAAGATGAAAGCTAGCATCCCCCAGTATACTGTAGAACTAAACCAATGAAGCAACGAAAGGTAGAAAATGCACGACACCCTTACCTTGACCAGCTCTTGTCTCCTTTTTCTTCTGAGAGGCCCAACCCACTATGGATTGCTTATCTACTGGTTTCTCCTCTAAGCCTCTATTCAAGCGCCAGACTTTTAGTGTATTGTCATCAGAACAGGTGGCAATCTAAGAACCAAGAAAAGAATGATGACATTTCAAAGAATCACAACAAAGTATCTCAAAATCATGCTTCTTTCTTGCTTTAGGGAATCATCCCAGATTCCCAAACTCTCGTTCTGTGAGAGACTTCACTGCCAGTAATTCTCACCTAGAGCTCTGTGCTTACAGGCTCATTTTAACTTGTTCTCTCAGGCAGCTGGGAGACTGTCTTTACCACCGTCTGTAGAACTATTAACTTACGTAACTATAAAGGCACCCTTAATAATACCTGCTCAATTTCCATCAGTGTACATCATCAATATCAACTTCTACAACCTTCTTCTGAGTTCTGCATGTTCCACCTGACTGCTAACGTGATGGGAACATTTCCAAGATCAGACTTAGCCTGGGACTCTAGTAGGCCATGACGATGACAATGGAGCCATTCCTTTGAGATTCTTTTTCAGATAGGTAAAGGAGCAATGTGGGAAAACAACAAGTCCACTAGGCGGAAAAACAGTTAAAAATAACCTTTGCCCCTTTAAAAATATTTGACCATTCCTGATCTTGGTCCGGCACCTTTTATGGCAGAGAAAGCCCAGCTTGAAGAGCTTGTGGCAAGTGGCCACTGGTACCAGAGCTGTTCCCCAGCATCTGTTTATATAACCTCTCTATTTCAGTCACTAAAGAGGAGGCAAAAAAGAACACACGTTCTTTTAAGTCTTGCCCCCAAGAGACCGGCAACTTTTTCCTTCCCTTACTGGGAGGCCAAAAGAAGACACATATTTAACTTTGCAGCAAGAAATGTTTGCAATCCCCCAATGGCGCTATAACAACAATAATCCTTATTTTGTTTACAGAGCACCTCTTGCATGTCTGGTACTTTAGGTGCTTTAATACACACACACACACACACACACACACACACACACACACCCCTAAACACAAACAGCCTTGAGCTCAAATAATCTTATCTGCAAAATGGTAATAGTTACTTGCCCAAAGTACAACTATTGAATGGCAAAGTGGGCATTTAAACTTACATTTCTCCTACTCTAGAAGTCAGACTTAAAAGCATTCTCCTCTAATTCAGGCTTGTGAAGAAAATATTTTAATGAACTTTAAAAAGCAGGTATTCCATTGGAAATTACATGGACTCTCAGAGGAAAGAAAATGCCATCGGGGAGCTGGGTGTAGTGGCCCACGCCATTAATCCTAGCATTCAGGAGGTAGAGGTAGGATGATTGCTGTGAGTTCAAGGCCAGCCTGGGCTAGAGAGAAACCCTACTTCAGAAAAACAAAAGAAAATATCATTGGGATATAATCACAGGTAATTAAAGCAATGACTAAACAGACCAGACATTGGGAAGTTTCTGAAGATTAAAAAAAAAAAAAAAAAAAACCAAAACCCATAACATAGGCAACAAAATCTGAAAATGTCATACACAAAAGGAGAGACTACTACAGAAGTAAGATATAATCCAAAGATTAGAAGAATGGGGTTGGGAAAGGAACAGAACTTGAAGTATTGTTAAATGAAATGTCTATAAATTCATGTACTTTGTGTTTATGATGTTCTTACATCTTAGGCTGATTTTTTGTTATTTTAATTATCACAGTACATTCACTATAAAAAAGATAGGCATATTTTCATAAATCGACTAAGACATTTGAGAACGTCTCTTGCAGTTTATTTTACTGTATCTATCATGTATGTGTACGGTATACGTATGGGTGCCTGCACCCTCTGGCTTTGAACATCAGAGTGCTGAGCCTCATCTTCTACCTTGGAGACAGGTCTGTCTTTCTTGCCACTGCAAATGCCAGACCAGTTGACCCAGCTTTGGGATTCTTGTGGCTCTGCCTCCAACAACCATAGACACACTGGGATTACAGACGTGTGCACTACCGGTGTCCAGCTTCACGTGGGTTCTAGGGATCTAAACTCAGGCCACCAGGCTTGCACAGCAAGCTCTTTTAACCTTGAGCCATCTCCTCGGCTCCTCCCTATAGAGTTTAGCCACAGGAAATTTAACATGTTAAAACTCTGCAGCAATTACCGTGTCAGTTAATATGTGAAAACCCAAACTGGACTGTGAAAAAATGCTACCTTTAAAGACTAGCTTTCAAAATAACCTTTTTTCCCCACCTTATATTGTAAGATTAATTTTAGGTTAAAAACTTAATTGTTTCAAGAAGGAATGATGAGAGAACCAGAAATTCAACCTTATTCCTTAGTAGATAACAATTTCTTTATTGAGAGAAAAGCAGATTGTGTATATATTTATGTATGTGGACATGTAATATATATGTAATGCTGATATAGATCCTGGATGATCTCTATATCTTTTAAATGTCTAGACATAAAAATCTGTATTGCTTTCAAATAAGCCTTTGGAAAATTACAAACTTGTGACATTTTCCCACAAACCTTTGTGAAATCCGATGGACACCAGCACACAGAGGTAACCTCTTGAGAATGACCGAGGAGCACAGTAGGAGGATGCCAGGGCATGGAGACCTAGACGACCAAAGAGAAACAAGTCAACAGAGGAGTGTCAGGGCCCAAACTGTGCCTTAGAGAGCCATAGGGTTGTAACCACAAGGTAGAACTGCCTAGGTTTGGTTCAGAATGGGACCAATGGCAATAAAATATTTTAGCCTGATCTGAGAAAATACAGCAAGATAGCCAAAATTATGAGTTTAAATTCCAGGACAGTTTACTTTGAATCAAGGTGATATAGCTATTTGTATTTTGAATAAAATGCAATGGCTGAGATGGCTCAGCAGTTAAAGGTGCTTGTAAGCAAAGGCTATCAGGCATTTGTTTGCAGAGACAAGAGGCTCTGACACACATGCATACAACATACTCACAAATAAATAAAAATTTAAAATAAAATGGTAACATTGTCTCTTAGCTGGAATTCTTTCTCAAAGGATGAGGCTCGTTGTTAGGTAGTAGCCTTCAAGTGGACAAGCCAGTCCTGCTTGGATACTTTCAGGTCTTCTCTAGTCATTCTTCCAGGAGTATTAAATTACTGAAGTCACCTGAAATAGGTGACTAACTCTCTTGGGATCAGGACAGTCTTTTTTTTTTTTTTAAGATTCACTGACTTTTCCCAAAATTCAAAGTTTCATTCCTTCATTTTAAGTCTGAAGACCTTTAATTCGAAGGGAAGGACATACGCTATAATTTCCATTTCTTTCAAAGTTTTCAGTTAATTTGCTTAAAGACAATTTGAATTCTCAAGTTCATCTCACCACATTTTAATTAATCTTATTCTTAAAGGAGAGTCCCAGGGACTTCACAATCAGTAACTAAGAATCCATCTTTTCACTACTGAACATGCATTTGATAGCTTCGTACAGCTCATCCACTCATGAACCATCAGTGCCTTTAGAGACCATAGGAATTAATCAGTACAATAGAGTACACGCTCACATGATTAGCATGTAACTTGAAAACAGCAAAGAGCTAAGAGAATACTTTCTTCATTTTGTTTGAAGAAAATGGAGGCAAACCAGGAAAGGTAATTGTGAGGATGACTAAATAAACCCTTACTCTGCCCAAGTAGAAACCAAGTCTACTCTTTCTTCTGCTATGAGATCATTTGCACGTTCTAAAGTGTCAGCTCCAGTGTTTCTCCAGTCAGCGGGAGGATGGCCTCGCCAGTCAGTGTATTTCTAACTCCTTCAACCCTGCTCAGTGGCTGTATCAGAAACAATCGAGGGCAGAGGGGACAGGAGTGAGGGTGGCAAAATGGGTTGTCTTGTGCCATGGACTTTCAACAGAACAGGAGCAAGATTTAGAGTCTGACCTACTAGATAGAAGCAGTGTTAGAAGACAGCCTAACACCTGCCCACTCAAGCTGGCATGGGCTTGCATTTAACCTGCCACCCTTCCCTTTTCTTTAAATCATGGAAAAGAAACGGAGCCAATGCATTAGGCAAATGCAATTTTAGGAGCTGCAAACTTGCCAGGATCTCACATATCAGGGCCTGCACACTGAGCTATATGTGGACAGGCAGGAGAACATCACGTCTGAACCACGTCATTCAGCAGTGACATGGTGACATGTGACCAGCCTAGGAATGGCTCACTCATCCATGTGTTTGGACACAGACTGGATGCCTGAAAATGGGTTAAGACCAACAGGCAAGTATCTTTAGTGTTTGTCTTTAAAGGGAAGTACCTCCTTAATTCTCTCTCTCTCTCTCTCTCACACACACACACACACAGAGCTTCATTATATACCCGATTGTGCGTATTGGATTAAATAACTTATCACTGTGTGTGTGTGTGTGTGTGTGTGTGTGTGTGTGCATGCATGAACGTGGAGGCCAGAAGTCTATCGTTCACTGACTCAGCTGGACTAGCTAGCCAACGAGCCCCAGAGATCCTTGTCTCTGCCTCCCAGCAAGAGGACACGGTACACACAATCACACTCAACATTTTATGTGGGTTCCAAGCCATATCCCCAGCCCTAAATAACTTAAAGATGATTTAAAACAGTGTTTTGCCCATAGATTTGTTTATATAATTCAACCTAAATATTTGATGCGGAACTGACCAATTTATCATATTTGATTTGTCTGAAATTTCATCTGTTTCTAAAAAAGAAACTTCAAAAGATACAGACTTGTATGAATAAAAATCTTTAAGGGGGCTGAAGAGATGGCTTATCAGTTAAGGCGCTTGCCTGCAAAGCAGAAGGACCTAAGTTCCATTCTCTAGTACTCACGTAAAGCCAGATGCCCAAGGTGGCGCATGTGTTTGGAATTTGCAGTGGCTGGAAGCACTGGTGTGACCATTCTCTATCTGCCTCTTTCTCTCTCTCAAATAAATTAATAAAAATGTGTTTATAAAATCTTTAAGGGCTAGAAAGATAGCTCAATGATTAAAGGTATTATTTGCTTGTAAAGTCTAAAAGGCCTGGGTTTGATTCCCCAGTACCCATGTCAAGCCAGATGCACAAGGTAGCATATGCATCTGGAGTTCATTTGCAGCAGCAGGAGGCCCTGGCACACCCATACTCACTCATTCTTTTTTTTTTCTCAAATAAATAAAAATAGGAAAACAAAATGTTAAATATTAGATAGAAGCATTTGCACTAGTGATACATGGAAGCAGTTTGAACTTCAAGAAAGAATAAGTAGAAAACTAGCTAAAATTATTCTCATAAGATAGGGTCTCAGAGATATATATATATAAAATCAAATTTTCATAACCAAATTAAGAAATGTGCATGTAGAAAGCTATCAGTGTCATGGACAGAACAACATCTCCACCTTGTGACCGTGGAGGACATTGACACTCAAAAGCTTTCAGTAAGGCAACGTTGCATTTTTGCATGTAGAAACCACTTGTTTGTACTTCCTCTGGGGCCTTTTCCCATTAGATTTCAAATTGACAGATTTCAGTTTTAGATTATGGTTGTTACTTTAGAATTATAGATATATAAAATCTTTAAATTTTTTTTATTTATTTGTAAATAGACAGAGAGAGAGAGAGAGAGAGAGAAAGAGAGAGAGAGAGAGAGAGAGAAAGAAAATGGGTGCACCAGGGCCTTTTGCCACTGCAAATAAACTCCAGATGTATGTGTCACTTTACGCATCTGGCTTTATATGGGTACTGGGGAAATGAACCTGGGTTGTTAGGCTTTTAAGAAAGTGCCTTAATTGCTGAGCCATCTCTCCAGTCCCTAAAAATCTTTCTTTTTTAAGTATAAATTGCAGTTAAAGATGCTTACTTGCAAAGCCTGCCTGCTGGCCCAGGTTTACTTCCCAAGCCACCACATAAGCTAGATGTAAAAGGTGGCATGCCTGGTGTTCGTTTGCAGTGGCAAGAGACCCTGGTGTGCCCATACACATATGTGAAAATAACTTTAAATTATAAATTTGTTTAATAAGTAGTAATGGACAATCTATAAAATGAAAAAAATGCATTAAAAACCTGATAAAGTGATCACATCTATTCTAATAGACTAAAAGATGAATACCTAAAGAAGAATAAAGAATATTTTTTTTATACCAAGAGTTCTGAGTAACTGTTTTGTGGAAGTTTCTACAGGACCTCAGCGATCAAGACTGCATTTAAAGGAGAATCTGATGACACAGAGCAGAAAGGCAGTATGCATGTTTATTTAGGAAGAAGCAAGACACAGTGTTTAAGGTTTTTACCAATCACCCTTCTGAATTCTATCTCCAGACAATTGAAGAGAATCAATTCCCAATAAAGCCAACCATGAATCCAAGTGCCTAACAGTGAGGTTTCAGCCGTATTGAGCCCAAAGTAACTTTATCAAATATGCAATATAGAAAAAGTTAACAGTATGTGTTTACATTAAATATACCTCATATTAGGCAGAAAAAATATATGTAAGACTAATACAGTCCTATTATTTTGTGGGGGAAGTTTGGCAACTTACCTTCCAGATATAGGCAGCTTCATCACTTGAGCCACTGATCAAAAACTGGTCATCTGGACTAAGACTTGATTTTACATAAAAGGTAGAGTTCTGGTGTCCATTGAAGATAGCCACTGCCAGAGGAGGAAACCAAATAACTCAGTTCACTCCAGAATGACAACGAATGCAAACATATGTATGCCTGCACACATATGAACAAGTTTTTCACTTTCAGCTTTCAACTATGAATGGAAAACTACAGATCAAATTTCTCACTACACCTCTATAGCCCTGGGCTGGTCTAAGAGCTAAGTATGAAGCACACTGCAGATGCTTCAACTATTGCAAAGTAACCTTTCTAAAACCTGAACTAGCTTTAATTAGCTCAATTTAGAATTTTTTGAGGTAGGGTCTCGCCATGTAGCCCAGGCTAGCCTCAAACTTGTGATCTTTCTGCCTTCTAAGTGCTGAGATTACAGGCATCTGCCTAGCTTCAACTTAGATTTTCTTTGATAAATATTAGTATTTAATCTTATACTGTGGACGAAACAAATGGTCTATTGATGAGAATAATTTAAGGAATACAGAAAAGGGTTAAGTTATTAGCAAAGTTTTCAATGACAGTGTGTGTCATTGTGCATCTGGCTTTACATGGGTGCTAGAGAATCAAATCCAGGCCCTTAGGCTTTGCAGGCAAGTGCTTAAATGTTGAGCCATCTCTCCCATTTTGAGATCTCTTATCAGCACATCTGGGAACCAAGTAGCTCCAGGGCTGGGTTATGAAAGTCAGTGTTTTTGATCAAGCTAAGACCTGAGGAAGAACTTTGCTACTAACACGTAAGTAGGCTTCTTAAGTAATTAATATGTTGACAGATAATGTGACACAAATAACCCTCCTCAATCCTGCTTTAGAACTTGGGTTTCTTTTTAAAATAACATTTACTAGCCTTAAGTATCAGATTCTATATTTTTGAGGACAGAAAAAAAGGGTGCTTTTGGAGGAAAACACCTGAAGCAATAAATGGTCTCTGTTCAACATTAAGAAGTCTGAGGGAGAGTATGAAAAACTCAACTTTTAACAAGTAGCCACCCCCCCCCAAAAAAGTTGAGCAAACAGCTACTTTACTCTGCAAAATTATTCATTAATAAAACCTTAAATGTTGACCAAAGAGCATGATTTCAGGAGACTCAGTCTTGAGACAAAATAGGTCACCAAAGAGGGATTTTGTTTACATGTGAACAGATCACTAGGAACTTACACCCATGAAAACATCACCAGAACTAATTAAAGATGCCAGAGTCCTCATATGGCTTAGTAAGCTTCCTTTAGGGAAAAAAAGAAAAACAAACAGAACAACTCCCCCACTAAATTATTCACAGAGCTCAGGCAAACGAAGCACTCCACCTCACCTGGAGTACTCTTTAAGCCAGTCATATTGAACATATAGATGTTGTCATCTGTACAATTAGCAAATATGGTAGAGCCAGTAGAATCCAGAACCAGGCTGGAGTACCCTGGGAAAAGAACACCTTGATTAGCATGTCCTGATGGTGGTGAGTAGACCTGCGGGTAAAACGCAGGGACAAAAATAGTTAATTGTGCAATATGGACCAATCAAATATCCCGAGTTTTAATCTCTTAAACTTGAAGATACACCACCAATAAGGGGGCCAATGGATCAAAATCCAGAAGTTCTAGAGTCCCAGCAGAGGCTTACCTAGCTTCCGCGTGCTGCTTCCCGGGTACAGGAAAGACCTGGCAGCTATGGGCTCTTGTCGATATGCAGTGTAATTCTTGCGCAAGTCCCATACTTTGATTATCCTGAAACAAGACCACTATTTTGAGGACCTTCTCCCAAACAACCTCACTGACAGTGAGTGCAGTGACCTCCAGTCTACCTGCTTTGACACATCTACCAGGGATACTGAGGGTGTCTCGAGGGGAAAGTTGAACTATTTCAGACTACTGCTTCCAATGCCAAGCCTGCAATTCTGGAAGAATAGAAGCAGATGTGATTTGACCCAGTGTATAGGTTGTCGTTTACTGCAAGGGAAAGGAAAAAGGAAGATGAAAGCTAATTGTTAATGGTCACTGTCTACTGTCTGCAGAGATCCTCTGAATCACAAGAAGCATGTCCCCAGTCTTTTATCTCTCTGCTTAACTCCTTTAGAAATTGAACTAGCAATTTTCTTGTTTAAGGAAACTCTCTTCATTTCATCAATAATAGTCATAATCTAGTTTGTAGGTAACTAGAAATGCAAGCTTGCTATAAAATGGCAGTCTCCTTGGAAACAAAAGGAGCCAATTTTCATAGCAATCCACAAGCACAATTGTTAATTTTTGATAATCACTCATTCCTACTTGAGGTTGGTTCACAAAATAATTTGAGAGTTCAGAGCTTTGTAAACTACTTTTTAAATTTAAAATTTGGGGGCTGGGTAAAGTGTTTTCTGTATATACTTGAGAACTTGAGATTAAATCCCCAGCATCCACATAACAATGCCAGGTGTGATGGCAATTCCCTGTAATCACAGTGCTGGGCAAGACAGGATCCCTGGGGCTTGCTGGCTAGCTAGAGTAGCTGATTGGTGGGCTCCATTCAGTGAAAGACCTTGTCTCAAAAAACAAGATGCAGAGCAACTGAGAGATACAGGTGTTTACCTCTGACCTCTACATACATGTGCACAGTGACTTTACACATATGCACATGCCTACACACATGCAAAAACAACTAAAGTACACGTTTAGTTATAAGGGGAGTAAGTCCCACCATAGCTCACAAAGGACACTTCATGAAAAAGAACCAGAAATAATATCTCATACGCACCCATCCACCGCTCCTGCTGAGATTAACGTGTTCTCATCTTGAAAGAGGACCACAGTCACACTCTGCTGGGAATCCTAACAGCACAGGAAAAAAGGAAACTCTGTCTTTGGCATTACAATCCTCACCACCAGGAGAACAAAGAGGGTAAAAATGGACTTTGTGCCCCCCAACTCTGAATTAGACTGAATTTTCTTTTACCAATGATCCCAGCTGTGTGTATTATCAAGTGACCTAAACATCAAGTTAAAGCATATATGTTAACACTAATTTGTACTCAAGAAATAAACTTGTCAACGACTTTTACTTCTATCTGTAGGAAACTGATTTAACTTTCCAACGAATGCTTCATGTACACAATGTTGCTACATACCCAGGTTATGTGCTCTCAAAAGTTAAAGGTGCTCAGTGGAGCATTATCTAATAGCTACTACCTCACATGTCCCTTTAGGTCAGAATCTAACTCAATTTATCATCATCTGGCCCCCACAGTCCACTGTCTTTACTCATGCCTGTGTCCTATATATGAAATTTTCAGTCACAATAATTTAGCAATTAAACTCCCCCTAAATATTTTCTTGAATTATTAGAAAAACATTAGTGAGATTTTCCATAAAAAAGAGAATGATTATGGACATAGTTTGGACTTTTTAAAACCTGTTTTTTAGTATAAAAGTGTGGTGTGTGTGCTATTATGTGCATGCACACAAAGGCCAAAGGATGGGGCTGGAATCTTGATGGCTCAGTAGTTAAAGGCACTTGCTTTAAAAGTCTACTGGCTCTGGTTCAATTCCCCAGTACCCACAGAAAGCAGCTGCATGCCCAAAGTGGTGCTGCAGTGGCAGGAAGGCCTGGTGCACCCATACTCTTTGGTCAGACCAGCTAGTCAGCAGCTCCTCTGGCACTGGGGTTATGGGCATGTCCAGCCTTGCTCAGCTTTTCATGTGGGTGCTGGTCCTCAAGCTAAGCCACCTCCCTAGACCAGTTTGAGCTTTTCATTACTAGAGACACTTTGTTGTATCTCTAAGGGTCTCTTTTTCTCATGTGCACGTGTGTATATGTGTTTGTTTGAATGGCACATGTGGAGGGAAGAGGACAACTTCTGGGGTGAGTCCTGTTTCAGACAGGGTCTCTCTTGTCTGTGGCTGCATTGGCTAGGCTAGCTACCCCATAGCCTCTAGGGGATTCTCCTATCTCCACTTTTTCTTTGTTCCAGGCTCCTGTTCCGCATATGGCTTTACACGGGATCTAGGCTCTCAACTCGGATGGAAACACGTTTGCACAGAGCCATCTTTCTAAATACATTTAAAAATAGTTTGTAGACCTGGGGAGACGGCTCAATAGATAAAGTACCGAGTTCAGATCCCCAGCACCCATGCAAATGCTGGGTGTGGTGGGCCTGCCTGTAGTCTCAGCACTCGGGAAGCAGAAGCAGGCGATTCCTGGGGCAAGGCAGCCAGCTAGCTTAGCTGATCAGTGAGCTTTGGGTTCAAGCGAGAAATAAGGTGGAAAGTGACTAAGACATTGAAACTACCACACTGATGAATCATGTGCGGTGCACAGAAAGGTTCTTCTTAAAACAAAACAAAAAACACTCCTTTTGCATGTGTAAATCTGTAAAGTCTTACCACAGAAGGAGCAAGTCCTTTTGAATTCTGTTTTTTCTTGGGCTTAGAAGGGGTTTGCTTGTCTGAGGTATTGTGAGCGCCACTCATTTGATTCACTTGCCTATAAAATCCATCTGAAAGACATTACCAGTAAACGGTTTTGTGTTTTCTGGTCTCATAATGAACACATCATTTGTATATAAGATCTCAACATTAAGCAATTTTTGATTAGATCAGTTCAATTAAAAACCTGAAGAGCCAGCTGCATCATACCTCCTGTGGTAAGATTATAACATAGAAAAAGGAAAATATACTTATGTTTATCACAGCTTTGTAATGGCCCAAACTTGAAAACAATCAAGATAATCCTCATCAGGTAAAGAGATGAACTGTAGTTTATCTAGACAACACAGTATCATCCAATGCTAAAAAGACATGAGCTTGATAAAGTCATGAAGACTTGGAGAAAAGTTAACGACATCTGTCCATCCCTGTAGAATGTACAACGTGAAGAATGAATCATAATGCAAACTATAGATCTGGGGTGATCACATGTTGATGTAGGCTCTTCAGTTGTACAATGTACCACTGGGACTTAGGATACGACAGAAGAGAAGGTTGTGTAGACCTGGAGGACATATAGCACCTCTGCTCTTTTGTTCAATGTTGCTGTGAAGCCAAAACCACTCCTCACAATAAGGCTCATTAAAAATTTTAAATCACAATTGACCTAGCATCTGAAGAACTGAATAGTGGGCAGAAATGGAGGATTGCAAATGTATGCACACAAGTGCCCCCTGGTGATGGCCAGGTGAAACCACTGACACTTTAGATGAAAGTGAGCAGGCATGTTTGCTAACTCCAGGTCTACCAACATTAAAGTAGAAGTCCTCTACCTTTTTTGTTGCACCTTGTGTCCCAGACCATAATGTTGCCATCTCTCCCACCTGTACAGAATACGGCTGTGAGAAAAGAATTTATCAAGATGTTAACAAAACCAGTTAATGACACATATTTCAATTTAAATTAACCCAAGTATTTTCTGCTACGAATTTTATTGGGCACTGGAGATTAAAATATTTTAATTATATAGCTCAATAACTGAGCACCAAACTGTGACAAGAAGGGATTCTAGAAGCTCAAGATGATTACACTAAGCAAACAGAATTCTTGAGTAAATTTTAACACCACGTGACAGGCTGTTTTATAGTAAGAAAAATAAGCAGCAAGCAGTAATGAAAACATAGAGTGCTTACTATTCAAAGTACTTTATACTATTCTACACGCTATTTATATGCATGCACACATGCCAGGGACTCTTGCCATTGCAAATGAACAGACACTTGTGCTACTTTTTGTGTCTGGCTTGGAAATTGAATCCAGGTCAGCAGGCCTTACACAAGTGCCTCTAACCTCCCCAGTCCATGTTCTATATGTTACACACATGATCTCAATCCTTGCCATCAACCTTATTAGGCAGTAACTATTCATTTCACAGATGAGAATCTAAGGCACAGAGAAGTAATTTGCAAAGGTATTCTTGGCAGTAAGTCCCAGGAAGTCTCCTGCTTAGGCCTCCCAACATTTTTACAAGGATGCTGGGAATCCATATTGAGATCCTCATGCGTGCACAGCAAACACTGCTCTCCACACCCAGTGCACCTGCACACACTGCACTCACGCACATACAAACACGCACACACTTGCACACCCATGTGCACCTGCACACACATGCACATATTTGCACATACCCTCTTCACCATACATGCAAAAGGAGGAAACAAACAAACGAATCAAAAACAAAACCCAAGCACAGGGACCAAAAGACAAGGTGTTTCTTTTATCTATTACTGTTTAGTTAGGTTAAATTTCATGACCACAAGTGATTTTTTATAAACTCTAAGTGAACTGATACCAACAGTACAATAAATTAGAGAGACAGGGCACGCCAGGGCCTCCAACTTCTGCAAACAAACTCCAGATGCAAAGTGCATCTGGTTTTACTGGGAAATGGGGAACCAAACTTTTGTTGTTAGGTTCTACAGGCAAGGGTCTTAACCACTGTGATAGTTTGGATGTCCCCCAATAGACTCAGGAGTTTTGCTTGTAACTTGTAACTTGAAGGAAGTGTCACTTTTGGGCAGATCATATGGTCTCCTGCCCTAAGGTGTTACTGAGGGGAGGGCGGGTAGAATCTAGAATTCCAGCCTAAGGTATGCAAAGGGCAGTCTGAGCTCTATGGAGCTCCCTACAGTTTGCTGGTGTGTGTAGTGCAGTTGTTGGGTTTCTTACTCTGCTTGGACCTGTGAATGAGGCCAGCCACCTTTGCCATTATGGAACTTCCCCTGGATCTATAAGTTTCAAATAAATCTCTTCTTCCTCCCATAAACTGTTTCTGTTTGGGTGTTCATCCCAGTAAGTGAAGCTGACTACAACCATTTAGCCATCTCTCCAGCCCTAGTATTACTTCTTAAATCTTCCTTTCCATACAACAATAAAACATAGGAAAATCAACTCTAATAAAATACTAGCTGAAAACACAGGAGAAAACTGGGTCATTAAAACTAGTTAGGGACAGAAAAGTAGAGCTAGTGAGTGCCCAGCACAAGGTTTTGACTTCAATAGTCCAAAGTTAAATTAGAAGCACTGTGGCTATTCATAAAACCACAAAGGAATACAAAGAGACTCAATTTCAAGGAAAAGCTAGAGATAATAAGAATGGTCCTAAAATCAAGTTAATTTCATTAAGATTTTCAGTCACAGGAGAATCTCAACCAGCCATGTAGTTACCTACATAGTAACAACTTTGACAGGGGCAAGAACAGAAACAATTGTGTCAGCTTTCCCTGCTGTGAAGGTGGTAAAATGAGAAGCCTACCTTTCTGAAACTTTGAAAAGGCAACGGACTTGAGACTGCATTGATGACCTTTGCATGTTCCCATCAGTTCACCAGCTTTGACATCCCAAAATTTGGCTGTCTGATCACCTGCTGCTGTAACCTTTCAAAAATAATGTAGTACAATTTAACAAAGCAACCCTTTACCAGCATCTGTTCAGAACCTAATAAAATGAAAGTCACTTACAAGCTTAAATTCACCAGGGACCCAGGCCAGGTCAAAAACAGCATTCCAATGAGCCATCCACTCTAAAGAAAGAAAATGTCCACGTGAAATATCCAGACCGTGTTTTTGATGGTAGTTAGAAGTTTAAATGCTGTGAAAGCCATAATGAAAAGATGGTAGCTAGTACTCCCTGGTCCATGGTCCAAGGAGCACATTGCAGTACTTTATCACCACACCTCAGAACTACCTAATGTTTTATCTAATGCCATATTCCTTTCCCTGAGTAGATCACAAACGTTCTCTAAATGCAATATTTTTGAAATATTTTCCGGTTCAAAAATCTTCCCAATGCTCCGAGTCAACCTCCTTTGTCAGTACTACAGCCTAGGCCTTTACTAACACTTTTCCTCCACTCGATCTAAGTGCCACCAACGCTCCTGACCTGCCTTTGCGCTTGTACACCCTTTGTAGTCCTCGTTTGGTTTTAGTTATTCCAACACCAGAATTACTAGTTCCACATGATTCATCTCTTAAAGTTAGTAGATATTTGCTTCACAAGTAGAAACCCCTGATTAATATACAAAGCATTGTTTTCCTAACATACTAACATTTAATCAAAAGAACTATTTTTAGCAGAGATAGCTGCTAGCAAAGTGCTTGCCTTGCAAGCATGAGGACCTGAGTTCAGTCAGATCCCCAGCATCCACATAAAAGCTGGGTGTGGTGACACATGCCTACAATAACAGCACCAAGGTTACAGATACAGGAGGACCTTTAGGGCTTGTTGGCTAGCTTGTGTAGCTGAATAATCAGTGAGCTCAGTTCAGTGAGAGAGCCTATCTCAAAAATATGGGGCTAGAGAGAAGGCTCAGTGGTAAAGGTGCTGGCTTGCAAAGCCTGATGACCCAGGTTGACTACCCAGCACCTACATGAAGCCAGATGCACAAAGTGGCACATGTGTCTGGAGTCTGTTTGCAGTGGCAGGAGGCCCTGGCATGCTCCTCCCCCTCAATAAATAAATAAATAAATAAAGTTAACAAAAACAACAATTATACCAAGGATAATTGGGCTGAAGCAAGTGGGGATGCATGGTTAGCCCACAGACTTAATAAATAAGGTGGAGAGTAATTGAGGAAGACACATGATGCTGACCTCTGGCCTCCAAACGAAGGTGTAGCTGCACACACATACGCACACCATAACACATACAAGGACTATTTTTAATTCTAAAATCTCTGCTTCTTTACTTTTTGTATAACACTTATTGTCAGATAGGCAATCCCAGATTAATTTTAGTCTGGTCCCTAAGCAAACTTTAATTGAGAAGTATTACATAGTAATCTACTCAAGGTTTTATGAATTAAAAATGTTAAAAATGACAGGCTTACCTTTGAAGCATTTATTTTTGCTCGTTTGTGATTCTGTGTTATATAATCTGACAAAGCCTTCTTCATTGGCAACTGCTAATATATGTTCCATACTGGGAGCTAAGTAAGAAACAAAGAATATGCAATGAATAGCACAGAAGTTTGCAGGTGAGTTTAAAGGTATTAAATACTCAAAACCATCATAATTAACCGCAGCCACTCTCATTTAGAGGGACTAAATCAACAGTACTGGCCAATGGCAAATAAAGGCAGACGATACCAGCACACTGAGTCCTAGTTCTAAATTCCATTTTCATAACCTTTTACCTCTCAGCTCTTAAAACTATTTTAAAAACTTCTATTTCTGTTCATATTTTCCCCTATTTTATCAACCAGATCAAAAGAAGTATCTTGGGGCAAGCCCTTCTGATGGTGGCTTTAACTGTACAAGCCTTGCTGTTAAGTCAATATGAAACAAAATTAATTATACAGATTATGAAAACATCTTTGTAAATCAGGAAAGAACAGGTATTAGGAAAAGCCCAATGTCTACCTAAGTTACTTCTCTTCCAAAGGACAACACTCAGCATAGTTTTTCTCTAAGCAAACGGTCCACCTTTTCTGCCCCAGCGCAGCCTAGTCGCTTACCAGAGGAGAAGGTGCATCCAAAAGGAGGGACGGGGGTTCCTGTCTCTCCATAGGACGTGTGCTCGTCATTGTAGTTGCACTGATAACCAGCCACAAGGGACTGTAGAGGGTGCTGTGAAGACCAGCCTAAAACAAGACAAGTCTTCTCAGAACTGACATCCTGCACCACATTTCAGCATTTTCCACAAACACAGACTGGTATTTGTGAGGGCTTTGTTACTGTGTTTTGAGCCAGGCTTTCCATGCACAGCCCTGGCTCCTACTATGCAGACCAGGCAGGCGTGGAACTTACAGGGTTTTTCTGCCTCTGCCTCCCGAGGAGTGAGAGGGGTGACAGGTGTGAGCACTATGACTAGGCTACTTGTTTGCAAGAGCTTTACATGTTTAATATAGATGCATTCACTATGGCTCTTTAGAATATTATTTCTGGCATTTCCTTAAACAGTTCTAAGGAAGAAATGAAAGTGCATTCCCAACTTCTGGTGAGGTACAGCTGTGTTCTCACTATATTAAATATAGACTCTCATTGGCTAATATCATGGCTTGAAGAAACAAGTGACTTTGACATATGGCCTCACTCTAGCCCAGGCAGGCTCTGAACTCAGTGATCCTCCCACCCCAGATGTGCACTACAAGCTGTGCAAGTAAACTCTGTTCATTAAAGAACAGCCTCTTCACCAATTAAACTGTTACTTCCTTTTGGTGGAAATTGTACTGTTTTCGGAGTCAAGGATTAAATTGTAGTATGTCAATGTGCCCATCATAGCCTGCACCACACTCACTAATTCTACTTCCTTTCTCCTTACAGTGCTGAAATTCCAAGGGTCTAACATATTAGTAGCAATCAGTCATATAGTATCTCAAAGTGTACTGGAGTGATCTGGAAGTGAAGAGTTACGGACCTACCCTAACGAGTAAGGTTGTTACAATACACCTTGATCTCCATTTCATTTAGAGTAGAGAACAAGAAATTCAGGGAGAGCAAATTTATTCTGCTGGATCAGAAACCTAAACAGTAAGCCACCTTCAGACATTTGTTTAATGGAGGTTGATACATTTTAAATACTAACAAGTTGAATATCTCGAAATTGCTTGGGGCCAAAAATGCTTCAATTTCAGAGATTTCCAGACTTCAGAATATGCACAATTTTATTGGGGGGAGGGGTCTTCCTGAAACGCTTTTTTTCTTTTCCTGAAGCTTTTTGAGCACCATACTGGCTCAAGTCTTTCAGATTTTAGAGCAATTCCAATCTTGGATTTTTGGATTAGGCTGTTCATGTTCAGCCCATAAGAGAAACATTCATTTAATAATTACTGAAAACTAACAATAGCTCATTAAGCAACAGGGGAAGTAATTGACAATTTTTTAAATTTAATTCAGATTTAATAATTATTACTCATGAGGACACTATCTCATAATTTCAGTATTAGGTACCATGGTAAACTAAGCTGTTAAAAGACCACTGAAAGAAGAATACATCAGTTAGGTTGACAAATATTCATCTACTGAGTAAATTTAAAAACAAAAGCCCATGTTCCAAGAATATGTAAATGTACATGTGTGGCATGGAATTTATAAAAAAATGTAATGACTGCAACATATGAATTCAGAAGGGAATTGAACATGGTGAAACAAGCTAATATAGTCTAGAACATTTTACAATTAAAGGATGCTTCAACTCTGCCTCACCGTCTCCCACTAATACATAACCTGATGAACCGCCCTAAGTGACTACTGACAGGTTCCTGCCCACACTTCACTGATGAGCTACCTGAAGCTACTTCTGGATCTTCATTGTGTTATGAGCTTTAACCTATAATGCCCCCCACTCCCCAACACTCACCTGGAAAAGCTCTAGGTCCATGGAGCTTTCCCAAGGAGTATACCAAACTATAAGAATTTTCAGACTTGGTTTCTAAATACTGTTTAAGAGCTGGTCAGTCTGAGAAAGCTGAGGCATTCCCCTTATGTCTTTCCTTTCCTCCACTTTTACAGCAGGAACACATTCTCATGTCCACATCTTACCCTTCACTGTCAAGAGATACAAACTTCTGAGTGTCCATTAAATATTCTTAAATTTAAAAATTTACTGGGGTCCCTATTATGCAACAATAAGACAATAAGACCATAAGACATCATAGACACCTAAGTCCATTTCTTAAAAGTCTACTTTTGGTTAAAGGTTATCAAAATTATTTATAGCTTCTAATCATCAATTGCAATTCAGTCCAAGGGAAACTTTTAGCACTCGGGAGTCTTTACAGTCACAAAGACAGCAATTTAAATACATATACTTTAACATCGGAATGTATGGTAGGGTGGTTAAAACGTTTCAGGGTATAATTAGATTAGGATAAATTCTGCCGGAGACATAAAGCGGAAAGAGTGAAGAGGAAGACAGCAGCCATGTCGAATGCCCAATGGTGAAGCTTCTCATTTTAGTAAAGATGGCATGATTATCAAGCCCCTATAGCATTTCTACTGTATTAGGTGCATTTTAAAATAGATGACATGATTATCAAGTTCCTATTTATATTGCATTAGATGCATTTTAAAGTTCTATAGCTCAAGATCTCGATATTCATGGTACGGCCAGAAACTATGTTCTTTGTATCTGTTTAAACTTGTAACAAAAACTTGTGGAAACGAATTTTGAAATGCACAAAGGTTATCAGACTTGGCAAGATGGTGGTGGGCCCAGGCCAGAGAATTAGATGGAAAGATCAGGAGACCAGACCCCACGTGAGGCTGGATCAAAGGAAGAGAAGTATGGAATCTGACTGAGTGAGCAGGAACGCTGCTGTTGAATGCATAACGCCACTCCTAGAACAGAAGTGCAACAGGCTTGGGAGCATTTGAACTTGAGGGGCAGGAAAAGCTGGACGAGGGGCTTCGGGGGTCGTGAATGACGTCAGAGCCCACGTCCGCGACCGAGGCCTGCAAGCAGAGCTGGACGCGGGCACCCGGGGGGGACGGAGGCCTGCAGAGCTGGGCGCGGGACCCCGGGGGGGGGGGGCAGCGGGCAGGGGGACGGAGGCCTGCAGCCCGCTTCGTGCTCCGTGCGCGGTGCTCCGTGCTCGGTGCACGAGCAGCGGCGGGAACATGGGGGAGGGGCAGGCCCGCGCTCCGCGTGGCGGTGACTCCAGGACGCACGTCCCCGGGCCCCCGGAGCCCCGCCGCGCACCCGCTCCGAGTTCCCGCGCGACGCTGACGTAAGCAGCGAGGGGCCCGGGCCTACGCGAGCCCCGAGAGCCCGCCCGGGCCGGGACGCATGGCGGCCCCGCGTCGGCCGGCCGGCCGGGTGGGGGAGGGGAGGGCCGCCAACCCACCGCCCACCGCCCGCCGCCCGCCCTCGGCCGTTGGGACCGTTACTCACCGCCCCTCAGCACGCCGAGCTGCGGCCGGCGGAGCACCGACGTGAAGAGCATCTGGCCGGCGGGAAGGGCTCGGCGCGCGGCCGGGGAAACACAGCCGCCGACGGCGCCCCGAGTCCCACCGAGACCGCAGCCCGCTCCCGCCACGGTAAGCCCCGGCCGCCGAACTCCGCGCCAAACTGACGTCACGGCCCCTGATTGGCTGCCGCCGCCGCGGCCCTCTCCCGGGCCCCGCCCTCCTCCCGCCCAACCGCGGGAACCCGGACGTCGGGAGCTCCCTGCGCGCCTGCGCGGGGGACCCCGGCGGAGGAGCCGGCCAACCGCGGGCCGGGCGGGGCGCGTGCGTACTCCGCTCCGCGCGAGCGCGGAGGCGGGAGGAGATGGCGGGGCCCGGGCCGAGTTAGCAATCTCTCTGACGAGTTAGGACGGTCGCCCCGCGGTTCGGGCGATGGCGTCGAACGCCACCAAGTCTTTCCTGGCAGACGCCGGCTACGGCGAGCAGGAGCTGGACGCTAACTCCGCGCTCATGGAACTGGACAAAGGTAGTGGACGGAGCGGGCCGAGCCCCGGGCGGCGGGGAGGCGGCGCCCCCGCGTGGCGGGAGCGCCGAGGGGCGGGCGCGGCACCGGCGCATGCGCGGGCGGGTGGGCGAGAGCGGAGCGCCAGGCTGGCGGGGCCGCCCGGGCCTTCCGTCGGGCACGGCCGCGCATGCGCCCTCTGCGGAGAAGCCCCCACCCCGACTGCTTCCCGTCGGCAGGACCCGAGGGTCACCGTCTGCCAAGCGGGCAGGCAGGTGCCGGACTGTTCGAGGCTGGCAAAGAACGCCCAAGCCGCACGGAGAAAGCGTCCGTCCGGAGGCTCTGGCGCGCCCGTACCCGGTGCGACGCCTGCAGGAGGGAGCGTATTATCGGGTGTAGCTCGCGCGTGGAGAACTGGTCTAAACTATTTGAGAGGAGAATGAATGGACGCGCCAGGGCTCAGGCCTCCCGCTGATGCAAATAAGCTCTGGATGCATGCACCACTTTGTGCATCAGGCTCTCCGTGGGCACTGGGGACCCGAGCCCAGGCCAGCAGGCTTTCAAGCAGGCGCCTTCAGCTGCAGAGCTGGCTCCCTGGCCCTGGACTAGGACTTAGGATGATTTCTCAAGTCCGCTTGAAGCCACTTGTCACTTCTGTGACTTGGCCATGCCTGCTGGCTTGGGGCGAGGGACTCCTGGCTGGTGTTCCTTTTGTAGCTGTAACATTTGCACGGAATTGGTCTAGATCAGTGTTTCTCAGATTTTCCTTTTAATTTTATTGAGACAGACTCTCATGTATCCTAGGTTGGCCTCACACTCACTGTTAGCTAGGGATGACCTTGAATTTCTTTACTTGGGTACTGGTGGAACCCTGGCCAGTAGACTTTGCAAGCAAGCACCTTTAACTGCTGGGCCATCTCCCCAGCCCTGTTTTTGAAATATTTTAATAGGCATCCCCTTCAACCCCTGCCGAGCGTGCGTGACTCGTGTAACCCCAGCGTTATGGAGCTTAGATTCCAGGTTGAGGAAGCTGATTGTAAGCATGCAGGGAGCAGGCTTTCTGACACACTGTACAGGACACAGCGTACAGGACAGAGAAGCAGCTAGGGCCACGGAAGCTGGCATGGGCATGGCGTTGGTTTGCTTTATGGATGTCGAGATGGGCCTCCCTGATCAAGCGCAGCGGCCTGTGCAGCACGATACAGGCTGGAAGGGTCAGAAGACTACCAGAGACCCCCTCCGTCCCTTCATGGAGGCCATTGCAGACCATTGAGAAAACTGGCTCTAATTCTGAGTCAGGAAGCCATGGCAAGTTTTCAGCAGAAGTGTACCTTTGAAAGAGACTGAAGGCAGGGCCAGGAAAGAAACTCAAGAACTAGGACTTCTGGTCACATTCTGAAGGTCGAGCTGACAAGATGGGGAAGACACGAGTGGGTAGTCATGGAAAGTTAGAGGTACAGTAAAAATCACCATCAGTTTGGGACATGCTAAATTTAAGGTGTTTGTAGTAGTTAACCTTTCTCTCGTTGCTACCCGAACAAAAGCAGCTTGTGGAGGAATGGAGTTTTTTGGCTTACAGACTGGAGGGGAGACTCCATCCTGGCAGGGAAAACGATGGCATGAGCAGAGGGGTGGACATCACCTCCGCCACGGCACTGCAAACAGCAGCAGGAAGGTGTGCCAAATACTGGCAAGGGGAAGCTGGCTTATAACCCCCATAAGCCAGCCCCCAACAACACACCTCCAACAAGGTTCCAGTTCCAAAACTGCCATCAGCTGGGGATCGGACATTCAGAACACATTCACTTGTGGGGGACGCCTGGATCAAACCATGACACTGTGCTTAGATTTGACCTCTTGCGTTATGTTAGGCTCTCAGCTTGTAAACTTTCAGTGTCATCCCACTGCTCGACCCAAACCTCTTGTCCTCATCAGCAAGGCATATTTGATTGTTCTCTGTAGTCTGCCTAAGGATAGTAGTGCTACATGATATTCTCCCCCCACCCCCTCCCCAGTTTGCAGAGTTTCAAAACAGAGAAAGTAACAACAGATCTCACCAGGAGCACATTCAGTGGATGAGCTGCATAAGTGTGCTTGCACAATTAGGGCTGAGGCAGGCCTCTGGTGGAAAGGATAACCTACACAGGTGCAGCTTCCTGCAAGATGTTCTTGGGAGAGACCATTTGATCAGCACAGGTGACATCAGGATTCTAGCAGGTGGTGCTCACATTGGCTGCAGAGGATGCAGAGTTGGAAGGTTGACCGAGAGTAGCCTGCTGCAGCCTGTGCACTCTGTCAGTCGACAAAGAGCTTTGTGTGTTGGAGTTCAGTAGTTGACCACGTAGCTGTGTAGGTCAAAGTGTCTAAATAGAATCATGAAATTAGTGTGTCCTCTTGGGTCTGACTTCTTTCATCTAGCATAATGACTGAGATATTCTAAGTGGTTAGAATAAAGATATGCTCAAAGGATGATTCATGAATCACAAAATCAGAACTCACTACATTGTTAATGTCTGTTGAGTATGCTCCCTGGGGATTTGTTCTCATTATTCACCCCCTCAAAACATTGTGAACAAGCAAGAAAAATGCTTTGACAGTAAGCCATGTAATTCATGAAATCAGGAGATGACCTTTGCTAATCTTAGAATAGTTTGGCCTGTGTGTATATGACAGCTCGTCCAGTCACATGTTGCTGATCAGTGTGGAGTTCTAGCTCCAGGCTGTTAGTAGAGCCACCATGAGCACTTCATGTACATCTTTGTGTGGACGTGTTTTTGGCTCACTTGAGTAAATCTTTATTTTAAAAGGGCCATTTTTCCCCCATAGATGTAGAGTATTCCTCTTGGCTGTTGTATAGGCAGTTGTGAATGTAAATGTCCCCCTTGGCTCATGTGTTTAAACAATTAGAGGCCAGCTGGTGGCGCTGTTTGGAAGGTTGTGGAACCTTTGGGAGATGAAGCCTCACTGGAGGAAGTGGGTTCCTGGGGTGGGTCTTGAGGTCTGGTAGCCCAGCCCCTACTTCTCTTCCTGGCTGCACCCAGTGTGACCAGCCCTGCTCCAGCCCGCCTTGATGAACTGGCCTCTGAAACTAAAGGCCAAAATTAACTCGTTCCTTTCACTAGTTGCATCTGGTCAGGTGTCTGTTCACAGCAATGAGAAGTGACAGTTAAAGCTGTTTCTGGAATTTTAATTATTTGCCGTTGGAGCCAGTATGTTATGTTCATTTCCTTGATTGCTGACATTCTCTGTTCTGCATTATATTTGCCATCCATTTTTCCTCCTTTTAATGAAGTTTCACTTCAGAACTGGTGTAGCTAATAAAATTGGGTTCTTACTGTTGAGTTTACCAACTGTAAATGCATCCTGTATCCGATACATAGTCTATCAGTGTTTTCTTCCTGTAATTGGCTTGTCTTTTCATTTTCTTAACAGTATCTTTTGAAGATCAGAAGCATGTAATTTTAGTGGAGTTCAACTTAGCACTTTTTCATTCTATAGGCCAAGCTTTTGGGGCTATGTCCCAAGAATCCTTTACCTAACCTAGAGTCATGAAGATTGCCTCTGTTTTCTTCCACACATATCATCTTAGCCTCACATTTTAGATTCATTAGAGTCGGGTTTTTACTACAGTTCAAGCTAAGAGTTGAGCTGCTGCTGCTTTGTGTGTATGTGCGTGCTTGTGGACTCAGGTGCATTGTAGTTGCTTTGTTGCTGGGACAAAGCACCTGACTTAAAGGCAGCTGCTGGAGCAAAGTTTTTCTTTTGGCTTACAGTCTTGAGGGGAAGCTTCATGTTGGCAGACAGCATGGCATGAGCTGAGGCTGGACATCACCTCTGCCACAGTAGGGGGAAAACAACAGCAGGAGAGTGAGCCAAACTCTGGCAAGGGGGAGCTGGCTCTAATACTCCTAAGCCCACCCCCAACAACACCTCCTCCAGCAAGGCTCTACCTCCCAAATTGCCAGCTGGGAGACCAGACATTGAGAACACATTAGTTTATGGGGACATGTGATCAAACTACCACTAGCTGCTTGTGCATACATGTGTGCATGTGTGTGGTGGTTTGACTCAGGTGTCTCACATAAACTTATGTGTTCTAAATGCTTGATTCTCAGCTGATATCAATTTTGGAATTGGAACCTTGTTGGAGGTGTGTTGTTGGGGGTGAATTTATGAGCATTTTAGCCAGCTTCCCCTTGCCAATGTTTGGCTCACTCTTCTGTTGCTGCTGTTGTCCACCTGATGTTGGCCAGGAGGTGATGTCTACCCTCTGCTCATGCCATCGTTTTCCCTGTCGTCATGGAGCTTCCCCTCAAGTCTGTAAGCCACAATAAACCCTTTCCTCCCACCAGCTGCTTCTGGTTTGTTCTTTGTGCAGCAACTGGAAACTAACTGCAACAATCTGCATCATGTGACAGCCAGATATTGGCGTTGGGTCTCTCCCTCTATCTCTGTGCACCTTATTTATTGAGAGAGGGTCTCTTGATTCAGAGTGCTGATGTGCCTAGGCAGCTTGCCCCTGGGATCCATTGTTAGCTTCAAGCACTGGAATCACGGGCACACCACCACCGTGGGTGTTGGCATGGGTGCTGGGGACCTGAGCTCAGACCTTGATGCTTGCATAGCAAGTGCTTTACCGACCAAGCCCTCTCCCTGAGTGTAGCCGCCATGCCTGGCTTTCTACATTTTTATTTACTTATTTTGGTATGGATGGTATCTAGCTTTTTCAGAATCACATGTTGAAATGAGATTGAGTTGTGTTGGTTCATGGGTTAAATCATTGATTGGGTTCCTTTCTTCTTTTCTCATGTATTTCATGTTACAGACGTCCTTTGAAGCACTACTGTAGCTGAAAGCCACAAAGTGTAAACTTCCATTTTCTTCAAGCTCAAAACTTTTCTTATTTTCCTTCTCATTCTTCTACCTGTGGGTCACTTAAAAGTGTATTGCTTGATTATGAGATAGGGAGGTTACTTACTGATTTTGAGACAGGGTCTCACTAAGTTGCCCAGGCTGGTCTTGTAGTCACACTGTAGCCTGGGCAGGCCTTGAATTTGTCACTCTGGTGCGTCATCTTCCCTAGTGTCTAGGGTTACAGGCCTGCACCCCCAGGCCCAGCTGGTTGCATTCCTTTTAAATTCACTGATAAGTTTGTGTCCCTGAATATTGATCAACTTTCAACCTTTACTTTTTTTTTCATTTTTTATTTTGTCTTTTTTGAGGCAGACTCTTGTGTAGTCCTAGCTGGTCTTGAATTCACTATGTGGCTAAGGATGACCTTGAACTTCTGGGGTTTGGGGGGTGGGGAGTTCTTAAGGTAGGGTCTCACTCTAGCCCAGGCTGATCTGGAACTCTCTCTATAGACCCAGACTGGCCTGGAACTCATGTTGATCCCCCTACGTCTGCCTCCCTAAGTGTTAGTATTAAGGCATGCACCACCATGCCCAGCCCGATCTTAAACTTCTGATCCTCCTGCTTCTAAACCTCCTAAGTGCTTCGATTATAGGTGTGTTTTACTAGTAACCTGGGAGCTGGGCATGGTGGAACACATCTATAATTGATGCCATTTTAATTTATGTTCATTTTTAACTTTTTTTTGAGACAATGTGTTGACTATGTAGCACAGGCATTAACCACCTTGCCCAGACCTGTTTTTAAAAAAAATATTTTATTTATTTATTTATGTATTTGAGAGAAAGTGAGAGAAAGAGGCAGAGAAAGAGAACAGCACGCCAGGAGGGCCTCCAGCACTGTAAGTGACTTCAGACGCATGCACCACCTTGTACAGCTGGCTTTTACGTGGGCACTGGGGAATCAAACTTGGGTCCTTTTGCTTTGCAGGCAAACGCCTTAACCGCTAAGCCATCTCTGCAGCCCCCAGACCCAGTTGTTGAGTGATTGTTACTTTACTTTATAATAGTACTTTATAATAGCTAGTGTTTGCTGCTCTTCTTGCACATTGTACTGTCTACTTCTGATAGGTCTGAGATCTGGCAAACTTGGCGAACAGTGTGAAGCAGTTGTTCGCTTTCCTAGGCTTTTCCAGAAGTATCCATTCCCTATCCTCATCAACTCAGCATTCCTGAAGTTAGCTGATGTCTTCAGAGTTGGGTAAGTCTGTAAAGCCTGAGTGTCCGCAAGCATGTATTACTTCTGTTTCTTTGTCCCAAGGTCTTTTTCTTCTTGCCCTATAAAACCTCTACATGGTCAGTTTCCATTCCAGTGGAGTATGTTGCATTGTGTCAGGATTTAGTGTGAGATTTAAGTACATTTTAGGCAAAAATGAAGAGGATTCAGAGTCTTTCTGTGTTTGGAGAACAGGGCAAGTCAAGTGAGGACAGTTATACTATTACTGTATGGGTATTTTGGAAAAACCTGTGGCTTTGTATACATTGTTCAGAGAGAGTTCTGATTTCCCTTAGTAGCTTACAACCTGAGATGCAAGTCTGTGACGGCTTTGCAATTTGTAAGCACTGAATACTCGTTTCCTTTTTAAAACCTTCCACAAAAACCTTCCACGTCTTTACGTTCTCCATGCACTTGTGTCCCTGCACATGATCACATCAGGTCAGATGTGAGGACAGATAGGGCGGGGAAGTCAGCTGGAGGGAGGAGGAAGACAGATGACTGGTTAGGGCTAGTTCAATCTAGGACTTCTCCTTGTTCACTAGACTTGAGCTGTCTTGCAGCTTATGATTTTAGTGGTGATAACAGTGCAAAACATTTTCCTGTTGCTAAAACATTAGTATTTAACCCCAAATGAAATACTTTCCTGAAAATATTTAATTATCGTTTTCCTAGAAACAATTTCCTGAGGCTCTGTGTTCTTAAAGTGACCCAACAAAGTGAGAAGCATTTGGAGAAGATTCTAAATGTGGATGAATTTGTGAAGAGGATTTTCTCTGTGATTCACAGCAACGATCCTGTAGCACGAGCCATCACACTCCGGTACGCTACATTCTGTAACGACTCACCTCAGGTGGATCCAAAAGGTGGTGTGCTTGCTTGCTTTATTTTATAGATTAAGGATTTATTTTTGTTTGTTTCTTACTAAGACTTTATAAAAACACTAACAGTCCCCATCTGTAAGTCCAGGTCAACATCTGTGATACTGTTTGGGATTTAAATTGTTGCTCACTTGTGTTGTGAAAGTCCCTCTGTGTCAATGGGATTTCCAAAGGACTAGCTTAGTGCATTTCAATACAGGTGGCCTCAGCTCCGCTTGAACTAATGCCTTCTTGACCTTGTTCTTACCTTTTTTTGTCAACTTTCTGTGTTCATCCTTGGTTCTATGCTCATTGTGTGTGTGATAGCTTGTATTTGAACTTGCTGAAGAATACCAGATACAGTGAGGGCAGAGCATTCATAAATATGGAAGATTTGCCATTTTAAATAGGCTACAAGGGCTGGAGAGATAGCTCAGCAGTTAAGGCATTTGTCTCCAGTGCCTAAGGCCCCAAGTTCAATTCCCCAGTACCCACATAAGCCAGACCCACAAGGTGGTGGCCCTGGTGCGTGCGCTCTCTCTCTCTCTCTCTCTCTCTCTCTCTCTCTCTCTCTCTCTCTCTCTCTCTGTCTCTATCTCTCTGCTTGAAAATCAATAAATAAAATATTTTTTAAAAAATAGGTTACGAGGGAAGCCCTCACTAAGAAGATGACACTTGGTTGTGGTGGTGCCTGCCTGTGATCTAGCACTTGGGAAGCTAAGGCAGGAAGATTGCCACAAGGTTAAAGTCAGCCTGGGGTACCCGACCATCCAGAACTACATAGGAAGCTGTGCCTCTCTTAAGAAAGTAAACAGCTAGGACTTGTGAGAGTAAGGAGTGATGAAATAAATCAAAGACTCCCCAAAGGAAAGGAAGTAACCCCCCCCCAATAAAATGCTAGTTAGTAGCAACACCATGTGGGAACATTAGATCTCTTTAACTGAAATATTTTTGAATAGCCTTAGAATTTTTTTCACAATTTCACAATTTTCTAGGAAGTTACCTTTTGCCAAGTCTATATCCCCCAGAGGCGGCCACTGTTTGATTTTCCTCCTATCATAAATAAGTTTTTGGGGCTGGAGAGTTGGCACAGTGGTTAAGGCACTTGCCTCCAGTGCCTAAGGCCCTGGGTTCAATTCCCCAGGACCCACATAAGCCAGACCCACAAGGTGGTGGCCCTGGTGTGCTCTCTCTCTCTCTCTCTCTCTCTCTCTCTCTCTCTCTCTCTCTCTCTCTCTCTCTGCTTGAAAATGAATAAATAAAATATTAAAAAAAACAGTTTAAAAACATTTAAAAAAAAAATAAATAAGTTTTTGTGTTTTCAAACTTAAATAAATGGAGTTAGCCAGGCATAGTGGCTTGTGTCTGTAATCTTAGCCCTTGGGAAACTGAGGTGGGATCACCATGATTTTGAGACCAACCCCTGGATTACAGAGTTCTAGGACATCCTGGGCTAGAGTGAGACCCCACTAGAAACACACAGACACATACACACACACATGCATGCATGCATGCACACATGCATTAATGGGAAAGAAAAGGAAAAAGACCAAAAAAGAGAGATTAGCTGGTGTTAGGTGAGATGTTTCTGGTAGACTAAGTGTGTAGAAGTGTTGTTGCAGGGACTGTTTGATTACTGCTCACAGGCTGACCCGGAGTTTCTTCAGCTCAATTCTTCTGTTTCTGTAGGATGCTGGGAAGCCTGGCGTCAATAATTCCCGAGAGGAAGAATGCTCATCACAGTATTCGTCAGAGTTTGGACTCCCATGATAACGTTGAGGTTGAAGCTGCTGTTTTTGCTGCTGCCAATTTCTCTGCACAGTCGAAGTAAGCCTAGACCGCTGAGTAACTCAGCTTCCTAAGAGTACATGTGATCACTCAGAGGTACAGAAAAATGTAAATGACAAGGTATATTTCCCAAGAGGTTTTAGAACATGTTGGGCACATAGACATAACTACAGAAGACAGAAAGGCTAAATGCAATTGTTGGTTTCTGGAAGGACAGGTTAGCATAGACTAGTTTGGGAAAGTTATATTGATAGCTTTATTCAAGTCCACTGAGAGCCTTCCACAAACGCATATATCCATAATCCTAAATTGTTACTTTACTGTCAGAATTCTAACATTTCAGCTATTTCACATTAAAGGTGTGTATGGTATGGCAAAGACTAACTTGAATTAAAACTTGATTTTAACATATTTGGCATGGCATGTGATACACTATTATATTATAGAGCAGTGTTTCCAAATGAAATGTTGACCATGATTTTATTGCTGTGTTTGACTTACAATTTTAAAAATCCCCTTGGGCTGGGGAGATGAGTGAGAGTGCTTGCTGCACAAGCATGAGCGCCTGAGTGTGCTCTCCAGCACTTGTGTGACAAGCCAGGTGTGGGGCTGGGAAGATGGCTCAGCAGTTAAGTTGCTTACCTACAAATCCTAACAACCGGGTTTGATTCCCCAGTACCCATGTAAAGCCAGATGCATAAAGTGGTGTATGCATCTGGAGTTTGTTTGCAGAGGCTAGAGGCCCTGGTGCACCCATATTCTCTCTCTCTTCTTGCAAATGAACAAAACAAGCCAGGTGTAGCCAGGCATGCTTGTAGCCCAGGGCTGCAGGGGAGAGGTGGAGACAGGAGGCTGACTAGAGCTTCCTGGTCACACACACATGCAGCACATGCGTACACCCACACAGAAAACTGTCTAAAGCTTTGTCTTCTAGAGGCCATTTTTGGTGATGTGCATGAAAAGCCTTAAGCACGGGCATCCCTTCACCCGATTAAGTCCACCTGTAAGAACTCACCTAAGGAAGCAGCGAGATGCCTTATGCTTATTTGCAAGGATCCCCTAGTTGTAATGACATTTGTAACAATAAACATTTGTGTTGATGGAATAGAAAATAGACTAAAAGGATTTGTACCAAAATAATGACTGTGAGTGGTAAGATGGTATTGTCTTCATGTCCTGCCAGGGGACCAGTGCCAGTTTTAGTTTTATAATTCATTGAATGAATAATAAATGGCATTTTCATTATAATCCTCTGCTAAATTGGTAAAACTTGAGATAATCACCAAATTTCTTCCAACTGTAATTATATGCATGGTCTTCTCTTGAACTGTGTGAGACCATTTAGAGCATCTGTTGAGTGGGCATTGTCCTGAAGCAGCGGTCCTCCGAGTCACACTGCCAGACTGTCTGTGCTTTACAGTCTGTCAGACAAATATCAGAATTTGCTTCCAAAAATAGTTTTCTAAAATTAATGTCTAAAATTGGATAAGAATATAATTTAGTGATTAAATTTATATATGAGGATCATTTTTATTCTGTTCCTGTTTTATTATTATCAGAAGCTAACTTCATTTCAGCTGTGGAATTTGTGGTCCATTTTCGAACATGATTTAAGACTGTGGTAGAACCAAGATTCTTTATTGGTGGAATTGATGACAGTAAACACAGTATGTAAGGAGTTGGGGATATAGCTCATTTGCCTCCCATGTGCAAGGCCTGGGTTCCATCCCAGCACACATACACACACACACACACACAATGTTTATGTAGAAACTGTTTTAAAATACTATGTTTCCATATGGAATGTTTATTTTGTGCTATAAAAAAATAACAGTCTAATAGAAAAGCACCTATCTAAATATAATCAGTGTGAAATTAACAAAATACCTACTTTTGAAATCATTGGCTATCTCTTCCCCCAGAAGTAATGGCCTTATGGGATCATAGAGCTCAACTAACTGGTGGGGTTTTGTCTCAATATTTCTGTCAGTTTTGGATGTTGAGCAGATCAGGGTAACAGGCTAAATAAAAGCCCGAAGGATTTGTTACTTCTGTTCTTCCTCTCTAGTCTACATAAATTCATCTAATTTATTTTATTAAAAGGTTAAGATTTAAAATTTTTAAAGAGCTAGTCCCCACATCATAAAGGAGAAGTTAGCAAGCTCTAAATGCCTTCTGGGAGGGGAGGACAAACATTGTCCGGCACGGACTCCTCCTCTGAAAGTGCCAGCTGCTTGGGTGGCACTTGTCAACTGTCTGAATGCTGGAAAGTCTGCCCGGGCTGTCAGGTCTGATTTGGGGCAGGCGTGGAAGTTGGGGATGTGTACAACTGGAACGTCGGGTTATTTCCGTTAATCTTAGCACTTAAATGTTGACATTAAGAGTTTATTATTAGGGGCTGAGGAAGTGGCTTACTGTAAAATGCTTGCCAAGCAAGCCTGGGACCTGTTTGGATCCCCAACAGCCACATAAAAATCGTCAGGTGTCACAGTCTCTCTGTCTGTCTCTGTCTCTGTCTCTCTCTCTCTCTCTTTTTCTGCTTGCAAATAAATGAATGAATAAATAAATAAAATTGAAAAAAATTAACAGCTGGACAGATGGTCCAGTGGTTAAGGCACTTGCCTTCAAAGACTATTGACCCAGGTTCAATTCCCCTTGTAAAGCCAAATGCACAGTGGCCCTGGTGCCCATTCTTTCTGTCTGTCTCTCTTCTCTCTATATCTCTCTGCTTACAAATAAATAAATAAATATTAGGGGGGGGGTAGGTGTGAGCTGAGGAAATGGCTCAGTAGGTAGAAGCACTTGCATGTGATGACCTGGTTTCAGGTCCCCAGAACCTGTACAAACCAGAGGTGTTTATATAAATTACACATCTGTATCCCAGCCAGATGGAGGGCAGATGCAGGAGAATCCCCTTCTAGAAGCTCATGGGCCAGCTAACCTGGTGTGTGCAGCAGTGGACAAGGGATCAGATAGAGTAAGAGAGGCACTGCCTCAAGCAAGGTGGAGGGTGAGAACCAACACCCAAGTTGTCTTCTGACCTCCACGCACAAGTGCCTGCGCTGGCACTCACGAGCCTACGCCTGTACATACAATACCAGCACCCGTGTTCCCAGCGCTGGGGATGCTGAGACTGGAGGTTCCCTGAGGTGAGCTCTAGGTTCAGGGGAGGACTGTCTCAAAAAGTAAAATGAAGAGTGACTGACCAAGACTTCTGATAGCGACCACTGGCCTCCACAAGTATGCACAATAAAAATAATTATTGGACCAAAAAAAAAAAAAAAACCCACCTGGCTCCTAGTTTTTATTTTCTTGACCCTAAAGAATGAAAAACTGAAGTCTGTCAACAACTTCAGGTGTCAGTGCTGTACTAAATAAATTATACTATGATAAAGGCCTCAGTGGAGGACTTTCTGAAGAGATGTTTGGGCCAAAATTGAGTGATGAAGAGTCTCCCTTATACTTTCTCTTTTGTGGGGAAGGGGTCACTGTTTGAATGTAAAATCCCCTCCCCCACCCCCAGACTCACATGTTTGTACACATGATCCTCGGCTGCTGGCGCTCTTCAGGAACCTTTAGTGGAGAGCCTTGCTGGAAAAAATGTGCCTGGTGGGGCGGGGCTAAAGGTTTTGTAGTCCAACCCCAAATGCTGTTTTCACTGAGCTTCCTGATTCTAAGAGGTGATCCAGACTTCCTACGCAGCTGTGCCTTCCCCTTCATGATAAATCTTCCCTTTGAAACTGTAAGCCAAATTAAACCTCTTTCCTTCCATAAGCCACTCTGGTCACCAAAAAAGTAATTGATATTGGGGGGGGGCTGCTATGGGGTTCTAAGACAGAATCTTACCATGTAGCCCAAGTTGGCCTCAAACTTGAAATCTCCTGCCTTTGCTCCCAAGAGCTGGGGTTACTGGTCTGTGCCACATCTGCCATTCTCACTGTTAAAACCTGACTGTGGTACTTTGTTTATAAAGACTGTGTCCACTGATAGTTACTCTAATATAAATTTAAATGATCGAAGATTTTAAATATTTGCTTATTTTTAAATCACAAGTCCATAGTGTGTTAACGTAAAACTTTCTCAAAATAATTATTTTCCAAAATAACCAATTTTGTGAAAAGAGTGGCCATAACATTTTTGTGAACTTCTTTAAAGTATGGCTAGATTTTCACCAACATCTACTTTTGTACTTTATATATCTGTTACGATGTTTTTATTTTGTAAGCATAGAGACAGACAGATATGGGTGTGGTAAGGCCTCTCGCCACTACAGATGAATGCCAGACCCTTGCACCACTTTCCACATCCAGCTTCCATGGGTGGCTTGGGAATTGAACCTGGGCCAGCAAGTTTTGCAAGCAAGCACCTTTAACCACTGAGCCATCTTCCCAGCCCCAGAAATTATAATTTTTGTTTAAAAGCTCAAGTATTGTAATCGGTAAATATTCTAAATTATTTGCCATTAAGTAACAAGTTTTCTTTATTCGTCTTCCAAGAAAATGTCTTGGCCAAACAGCCAAGTCTGAGTAACCTAGGTGTTTCATGGGAAGCAGTTAGTTGTGTCATAACCTAGTTACACTGGTACTTCTAAAGTGCACTACTTCAGCTGGAGACAAGTGTTAAAGAGACATGTACCCATGGCTGAGTTTTTATAAAAGTAGTAATTGTCGTGGTTTTTCTTTTTTGTTAATATTTTTATTTGCAAGTAGAGAGAGAATGAGTATGCCAGGGCCTCTTGCCACTGCTAATGAACTCCAGATGCATGCACCACTTAATGCATCTGGCTTTCTATGGGAACTAGGGAATCAAACCCAGTTGTCAGGCTTTGTAAGCATGCACCTTTAACCGCTGACCATCTCCTCAGTCCCTGGTTTTGCTATGAGCATGAAATGTACCTGGCTTACCTCTTACTTTACTGTGAAGAGTACAAGGATGCTAGTACTGTTGGGGCCATGGCCTTGACATTGTGTCTGCATCCCAGGAGATATGAAATATTACTCTTAAAAGAAAATATCCTGTGGATTTGTCCCTTTGTGAGGCATGAGTGCAATTCTACACGGTTCCGCTAACCATTCTTCGTACAAAGTTCCTATTCTGGTGGAAAGTGACAGGACCCTGCTGGCCTTCACTCTCAGCTGGGGCATGGGCATTAGTTGCAGCCAACTGGCACCACAATATTTTTTGAAAATGTTTTGTTAAGTAAGTAGTATCTATAAAACCAAGGAACCATTTAGTGACATTGTTTTTCTTACAGTTTGGCCGTTCTCTTGAGAATAGATTGAGTCAGAAAACTCAGTTTTAGTCTTATCTTTTCAGCATCTCTAGTAGCACTGTGGGCTAGGAAAACAAGTCTAACTTTTCAATACCCTTAGGTATACAAAAATACTATTCAGATGAACTTTCCTTTGTCTTATAAGAAGATACTGTTAAAACAGAAGTTTTAGAAAAATATTTCAGGTTTTACTACAAGTGAGACAAAGTGTACTTAAATAGTTGGTGTGAGCAGGGATGTTCCAGTGGTGCACACAATGGTGTGGGGAATGTGAGCCATGAGAGGTGACCTGAGGGAAGACAAGCACAGAGCACATGTCTGTACATTGAACCCAACACCTGGAAATTTCCAGGACTGCAGGTGTAGCTTGCTGGCAGAGGGCTTGTCCAGCATGTACAAAGTCCCAAGTTTGATTCCCAGTACCACAAAACAAAAAAAACCAGAAGTTTCTAGAAAACAGAAATTGCATTAACTATCAAGAGATGATATCTTCATACATTGTGTAGCATGAGGAAAACTGTTGTGAGAGAAATTGAAAACAGCAGATAATATTTAGTGGCTTTCATTGAACTAAAAGGGAAGTATCTGGTGCCTTGCAAATCACTTAATATGGCTGCATAAGCCAAGTAGGCCCAACTTTTCTATCATTTTCTTCCTTATTACTAAGTTTCAGCACATCTATAAGGATCAAAAATCATCTTGGAAAATACACACTTCAATATTTGAAACATGGTTTACTTAGTTTAGAGTGAAAAATGCTATGTATATTCTCTACTACATTTCTGCCACTTCATACTTATTATTTTCCAAAATTCATAATGCTTAGAATTGATTTTATTGCTTGTGTAGTCAAAGTTATATGTTAAAAGCTTTTCTTAAGTGAAGGTATACCTTAAATATTATGTTTCCTCACAGTGACCTTGATTCTTTTTAAAGTGTCAATAAGATACAAATTGAAACAGCATTCCATTAAACACAGTATGGGAAAGCTGCTGATGTAAGCCCACTTGGTACTTAGGTTTTCATTTTATTCCTCACCACTTCCCAGCACCAGACCTTTGAAGTACCTGCTAATCATGATTTGGGGTACTCCGTCTCTCCTGTGTTAACTCTGTTTTAGAAGTCCTTAGGAAACTTGAGTAAATTTCAGTTTTTGGTTTTGATGTTTTTGCTGTTCTGTCTTTCCAAAGGGATTTTGCTGTGGGAATCTGTAACAAAATCAGTGAAATGATTCAAGGTAGGTATGTTTCATTTGATTATATGCAGAGACTTAATAGGATTCTGTCAATAGTTGCTAACATTCATCAAGTGCTAGTCATTATTTCAAAAGCTATTAAATGTTTCCTATGTGTCAGAAGTGCCCTAGGTGGTTAAGTACCAGAGTGAACAAAGCCCTCATGTGACCTCACTTGGAGATGGAGTGAGTAGATGTGGTAGAAGGATAGATGATGGAGTTTGTCAGCTCTTGAATGAAGTGAGCGGGAAGAAAGGAAGGAAGGAGCTGTGTAGCCAGCCAGAGGGTGACTGTTCTGATCTAAGGGACACTGTCGTTAGCAGCTCGAAGGCTCTCTTGTATACCTTCCACAGTCTTCCAGTTGCAGCTCTAGGATCAAGTCCAAACTCCTAACCATAGCTTTCAGTTTCACCTCTGGAAACAGACGGTGCACTTTGAAAATCTGGATAATTTCAGGAGGGGTTTATAAAGGAACATGTACAAAGGAGAGGCAGGACAAGTGTTGCAGTCAACTTCTCATTGCTGCATGGAAAAGAACCCAACCAAATGTTGCTTGTGGAGGAATGGGTTGATTTTGGCTTACGGATATGAGGGGAAGCTCCATGATGGCAGGGAAAACAACAGCATGAGCAGAGGATGGACATCATATCTGCCACAACCCTGCTAACAGTGGCAGGAAGGTGTGCCAAACACTGGCAAAGGGAAGCTGGCTTATAACCCCATAAGCTCACCCCCAACAATACAGTTCCAGCAAGGTTCCAACTATCAGCAACTATCAGCTGGGGATCAAGCATTCAGAACACATGTTTGTGGGGGATACCTGGATCACCATGACAACAAGCTAGAGGATAATGTAGTCCTTGTGACTGGTAATAGCTTTTACCACCCCTCTAGAGAAGGGTCCCAAGGAAGGAGAGGCTCCTAGAAACTTGTCGCTGTGTTAAGAGTGCCACCTGGAGAAGCTGACCTGTAGTGAGCATGACGTGACTCTAGAGGGTGAACCAACCGGCGTCTGCAGTGGGCCCTTGCTCTTCTCCCCCATCTACCAGGGCATTTAGAAGCGAATGCCTAAGCTCGCAGAGGGCCTCCTGAGTTGACCCACGTGTGTGGGACCACCTGAGGTTCGTTCCTTTATTGTTCCTGAAGTTTTACCTAGCAACTAAATAACGATAGAACCAACAAGAAAAAGATTTGCTGGTAAATTTGGAAATAGGATTAAGAGAAAGAAACGACTAAAGTCTGCAGAGCTATAATTACTGACTGGGCAATTTTGGATAGGCAGGTTCAAGTGAAGATCTAAAGTTCTCTAGGCCCTGCTGAGTATCAGGCGCTTCAGAAACATCCTGATGACAAGGGCTAGGGCTGGGACTGGCAGGGGAGGGCCTGTAGACTTTAGCATTTAGCTTAAGGAGCCCAAGGGATTATGGGCCCAGCCCCAGAAAGCAGTCAGAAGAGAATTTGTTGCCAGTCCATGGCAATACGAGGTTTTAGAATGTGACTTAAAGGGAGGCTGTGGAACAGGTAGACAGCTGGAGAAAGCAGACACCAAGAAGAGTACAAAGCAAAAGCCGCTGAGAGTCTCAAGGACAGAGTGGCTCACAGGACAGCTCCATTCAGTGTTGAACAAAAGATGTGTCATGTGACCCTGCAGAGAAGAAAGTGGAATAAACTTTGGACCTTACTTTTCTCTCTCTTGCTGGGGCTCTGCTTTGACCACCCAGAGAGAGCCAGACCGCTAGAGAGCTTGTTGGTAAAGCACCTGCAGCAGTGTGTCAAGCCTGCCTTCATTCTCCCAGCAGCTGTTTGCAATGGGAAGTGTATGACATGCCTGCTTGTAGTCCACTGGGATTAGGTGTTTGTTCTGTCCCCACAAAGCTATGCTGTGGTGTCAAGGGGACGGTGTGGTGTTGATGGAGTTCCTCTGCATGTGCAGTGCGGAGACGCCGCCACACACGCAGCTCCCAGACAGAGCTCAGAGCTACGAGCTACTTTAGGTGTCTTTGGTGATGATGCTGAAGTTGTTGACGGAAATAGTAAAATGTTAATAGAATCAAGTTGCAGCCTCAGAGATGTGGAAGCATGTAGATATGAGGAAAAATCGACAGCGAATTTGATCACTTTCTATTGTGCCTTTTAAAAGCAATTTCTACCATCAGCATGTGACTTTAGAATCATTGAAAATACTTTCTGCATAAACCATTGAGCACTTACCAATTAGCTTTAATGTATTGTACTGTTTGTTTGTAAGTGGAATTTTGCCAGTTGACTCACCCACCATTGGGCTGTAAGTGTTACTGAGGGTGGTGGTCAGAAGCCGGAACCTTCTCTTGCGTCCAGGTTTGGCTACCCCGGTGGACTTGAAGCTGAGGTTGATACCCATTCTGCAGCACATGCACCACGATGCACTCCTGGCTTCCAGCGCTCGCCAGCTTCTACAGCAGCTTGTCACGTCCTATCCGTCCACCAAAATGGTCATCGTTTCTTTGCACACGTTTACTCTCCTTGCAGCTTCTTCTCTGGTCGACACACCCAAGCAGGTGATTTACTTTCCTTAGCTGCTTGTTCTTTGTGAATTTGCACATCACAAGTTTGATGCTGTGTCACACCTCTCTGATAAAGTCAGTGGTGCTGAGGGAACAGACCCAGCTACAAGCTGTCTCCCTCACTGGCATTTGTGGCTCTGACACAACCAAGAATTGAGACTGGCCATTTGGAAGCAGAGTTGGAGATTTTATTAGTGTTTTTTTTTTTAAATTAAGGAAAATACTTTTTAAATTTTTTTTAATTTGCAAGGAGAAGAGGGGGTGGGGAGAAGTAGAATGGACGCTCTAGGGCCTCTTGCTACTTTGTGGCTTTATGTGGGTGCTGGGGAATCAAACCCTGAGCCATCAGGCTTTGCAAACAAGTGCCTTTAACTGCTGAGCCATCTCTTCAACCCAAAGTTTTTTGTTTGTTTTTTTCCTCTTCGGTTTTTTGAGGTAGGGTCTTCCTCTAGCTCAGGCTGACCTAGAATTCACTATGTAGTCTCAGACTGGCTTTGGATTCATGGTGATCCTCCTATCTCTGCCTCCCTAGTACTGGGATTAAAGGCATGCACCACCACTCCCAGCTTTTAAAAAATATTTTATATATTTATTTGAGGGTGAGAGAGAAAGAGACAGAGAGAATGGGTACACCAGGGCCTCTAGCCCCTGTAAACAAACTCCAGACACATGCATCACCTGTGCATCTAGCTTTATATGGGTACTGGGGAGTCAAACCTGGGTCCTGAGGCTTTGCAGGCAAGCACCTTAACCACTGGAGATACCTTGGATGGAATTATAATTTGGAAGATAAAACCAAATACCACTAAGGTTACACACTAGGTTTAGTACTTGTCCTTTTCCTATAAATGAGGTTTCTGTAAGATCACTAAATGTTTTAAACAAGACCGTAAGCAGCTGTTAATTGTACTGGAACTCTTGGTTCATAACTGGTGAAAAGCTTCAGACTCCGAAGTGAGGGGCTTTCCCTCTCTCCTCATGTCCCCATAGCGTTCTGTCCTTCTCTTCTGCCCCCATTAGGGTCATTGAATTTTCTTTTTCTTCTCTGTATTCACAGTAGTGTTTCATGGGAGTTCGGGGGGAAAGCAAGGCACCAAGCTAAGACAAAAGGTTGTGCTACTGGCAGGAAAGAAAGGATTGGGCGTAGGAGAAATGCTAGAATCTTACAAATTAAGTACTATTTTGTATAAAAGGAGAAAGACTGGCCCAAACCCAGGAACATAACAAATAGTGACAGGGCTTTGATTTGTAGGGAGCTTTCTCACATCTGAAATTTTCACTGCATACTACATCCCTCACAACAACTTCTGTAATAGTGTTGTTCATGGAGCACTTGACTTCCTTTCTAGATTCAGCTCCTCTTGCAGTGTTTGAAGAACGATCCCAGAAAGGCAGTAAGGAGACTTACGATTCAAGATCTGAAATTACTTGCCAATAAAACACCACACACTTGGAGTAGAGAGAATATTCAGGTATGTAATACTTTGAAAATTAAAATATGCAAAATATATTAACAGATTAAATTGTTTTCCATTATATTTTTATATTGTCTTTGTCATCCTCTAAGTGGTTGAATAAAGTGTTGTTAATGTTTGTGGGAGAAGTTACTTTGTTATTTAATGTTATTAGATTAATTTTTGAGGCAGGTCTTGTTATGTTGCCCAGACTGGCCTGGAACTCCATAATCCCATTCCAAGACATTGCTGAGTTTTTGTCCATAAACACAGGAGCAGATTTCACCCTAGAATGCTACAGTGACTCTGTTATGCCACTTCTGGGCTAATGTTTCCTATTTTTTTTTCCTCAAAATAAGCCCTGTTTGTTTATCCATTACTGATAGCAGGCAGTGCTATTTAAAGTGAAATCAGATTGCTAGACCTTTTATCTTCACTGATTGATTTTTTTTTTTTTTCTTTTTGAAGGGAAAGCTCATGTATTCCAGGCTGGCCTTGAACTTGCGGTGCTCCTGCCTCCAGCTCCAGCCTACTGGGACTCCAGGCAGGCCCTGTCATGCCCTGTTTCTGCAGTGCTAGGGATAGGACCCAGGGCTTTGCATGTTAGCTAAGCATTCTGCCAGCTGAGCTACTTCCATAGTTCCCATGAATTGAAGTTTTATGTCTTAAAATCATCACACTACCCTGTAGTGTGTACCCTGAATTTTGTGTTAGGACATTAAGCTGATGTGTTAGCTTTTTGTCGCTGTAATCAATACCTGAGAAAACACCAACTTCAAATAGGAATGCTTTATTTTGTCCACAGTTTCAGAGGTTTCAGTCCATGCTCGTGTGGCCATGAGGAGGCAGGCAGAGTGAGCGGGTGGAGGAACACAGCTGTTGACCTTCTCACAGCAGCTAGGAAGCAGAGAGGACAAGACATGCCCCCTCTCAGACAGGCTCACCTTCCATGTTTACTACCACTCAATCAGATCTTGAATCGGTTACAAAGGCAGAGCTCTTGTGACTGGTCACTTCCTCACAGACCACCTCTGAGTACTGTTGGAGGCAGACACCAGCCTTCAGGAGCCTAATGAAGGACACTTCCTTTCAAACCATAACAGCTGCTGTTTATTTATTTGTTTGCAAGGAGAAATGGGTTGGGGGAAGAGAAAGAGAGAGGGAGGGAGGGAGGGAATAGGTGCAAAGTCCAGACGCACACACCACTGTGCATCGGCCTTTAGTGAGTTATTCCTTTAGAGAAGATTTGTTTTGCTCAGCAGACAAGTCAGATGATGATAGATGCTGTGGGGAAAATAAAGTCAGGGATAAGGAGTGGTGGGTGTGGAAAATGGAAGTTGCCATTTTAAATAGTTTCCTTAGGGAAGCCCTCACTAAGAAGTAGGCATTTGGTGTGTGGTTGGCGCCTGTTTGTAATCTGGGCACTTGAGAAGCTAAAGCAGGAGGAATACACCCTGTTAGTGGAAATGGCTTGTGCAGTTGGGGGAGGGCGCAGATTCCAAGATCAAGATCCTTGAGTAGGGAGCCTGAAAGGGGCCCAGTGTACAAGTGGGTAGGCTCTGTCTGTTTCGAGTAGGTAGTACTGGGCACTAATATATGTGGGTGAGTACATGGTAAATACTTAAAGAACATCTCTTGTGATAGTAATGAATTTGAGAGAAATGAATATAATAGCGAAAAAGAACCTTTTATCAAATGTACTCAAGAAGAGGTAGAAAATGGTTCCAGCAATGACTGTGGAGTAATTGGAAATGTTCTCAAAACAATTCCTGGAAAAAGTCCCAGATTCAGGTGGATTTTTAGCTCATTTTAAACTATACAGCTTCTGTTAGCTGTTACACAGCATGGAAAGAGAATTCCCGATTCATTCTATTCAGCCAGGATAACCCCAGCTCCATAACTTGTCAAAACATAGGAAAGGAGCATTATGGAATAACTTTACCTGTAATGCAGTGGTTCAGGAATCTTTTTTTTTTTTCTTTCTGTTTTTGTTCTTTTGACATTGGGTCTCACTCTAACCCAGGATGACCTGGAATTCACTATGTAGTCTCAGGTGGCCTTGAACTCATGGTGATCCTCCTACCTCTACCTTCCAAGTGCTGGGATTAAAGGCGTGCGCCACCACACCCAGCTCAGATATCTTTTAAAAAATATACATTTATATTTTCCAATATCACAGTGCAAGGGTTCCTTAAAACATCTTAACTGCCTGACAGTCCTGTATCTCGTTCTGCTTGTAGTTCTGTCTCTTCACTGAGAGACTCCATCTAAAGGAAGCATGGATGAGCAGTGGACTCTGCACATGCACACACTATTACTGCCCACATGTGCAGAAGCATCTGCCTTATCCCATAGGTGCTGCTATTACAGTATCACAAACTGAATAATTTATTGACAATGGAAATAATTTTTTAGCTGATGAAGTGACACGTGTTGTAATCCCAGCATTCAGGACGCTAAGTGTCTCCACGAGTTCAAGGCCATCCTATGTTACAGTGAGTTCCAAGCCAGTCAGGGCTACAGAATGAGACCCTCTAAAAAGACCCCTGTGTATTTTTTTTTCCTGATTCTGGAAGAAGTTTGACTTACACAGCCTCTATTATAAAGTAAAAAATTATTTGTTCTGGATACTCTGAATGACATGATTTTATGGTTGACATTATTTCTCCAAAGTGTCTTTCCAGTGTAAAATAGATTCTTTGGCATTCTTTTCTCTGTAATCAGTGGATGGAGAGAGGACATTTACAGGCCTAGTCTCTGATAATACTTGCAAACTTCACAAGTGTGTGTCTTCTTTAAAGATCATCATCTATTTGTGTGTTTGTTTTAGGCAGGGTCTCACTCTAGTCTGGGCTGACCTTGAACCTATTCTGTAGTCCAGGCTGGCTTCAAATTCATGCCTATCCTCCTGCCTTAGTCTCCCCACAATACTGGGATATTTGCCGTGAGCCACCATGCCTGACTACAACACTGTTCCTGGTGGCCCACCATAGTTAGAGATAGACCCAGAAAACAGCACCTAGGGCCAAGGCCTCTCTGGTTGAGCAGTGAGTTAAGCTGGCATAGAGGGAGAAATACAGACCAGGTAGTGGGAGGAAGCAGTGCTGCTGAGTGAGAAGCCTTCTATTTGTTGATTCTTGAAATGGTCCTGGTAAGAACTGTGTGCAAGGTAATGTCCTTGAAATAGGAATGTGAACCCAATCTCATCACTGAAGTATGATTGACGGGCCATCCCTAGGGAACTTCATGATTGCTGTGCTGAGCCTTTTATCTGAATCATTTTGTACTTAGTGAGACATTCTAAATGTCTAATAATGTGCTACATGACATAAATCAGATGACACTGTAAATAATTTTGTCATAATTGTATGCTTTCTAATGCTTTATCAGTTTTTCAAATGGTAAACTTTTTAAAATTTTTTTATTATTATCCATAATTAGATACACTTAATAAGGGATTAATGTGTTGATGTCTCCCATTCCCCTATTTCCCTCGTTCCTGTCCCTGGTCAGTTGGATTTCTTCCTCCGTGGGCAGTCTGGATCAGTCCATGGGGTAGGGGGTTGTGAATAGCCTAGGAGTCAACCCAGTTCCATCCCCTTTGAATGTTGTTACTGAGGTGGGCAATGTCTCTGGATATTCTCCCCCACCATGTCTCTCACAATCTTTCCACCCCCTCTTCCGCTCAGTTCCCTGAGTCATGGTACGTGAATATTAAGGCTGCTTTGTTGTTGAGGCCTTAGGGGCCTCTGTACTTCTGCTTGAGGTTGTGTTTAGAATCGTTGGTGTCTGTTTCGCCGGTTCGTCCTGGGTTGACCTCAAATGGTAAACTTTTTTTAAAAAATTGGGCTGGGAAGATGGTTGAGTACTTAAGTGTATTTGCCACTTAAACATGAGGGCATCTCCTTCCAGAGACAACTGCTAAATTTGACTCCTCAGAAACCCATGTAAAAACCTGGGTGTGGTTTTTTACCTGAGACTACATAGTGAATTCCAGGTCAGCCTGGGCATGACACCAGGCTGTACACACACATGCATATCATACATGCAAAAAAGAATCGTTTTCATCCTACATAACATATCTCATTTGTTACCTTGATGGTTGCAAAAGATCAAATAAATGTCTGTCATGCACAGGGCAGTCACACACGGAATTGATACATCGAAGTACTTGACAGTCATTGTCTTCTGAGGCCAGTTGGTTGAAGATTGTCGTTTCTCTCTTTTTTCTCTCCTCTCTCCCTCCCTTCTTTCTTCCTGCAGTACTGGGGCCTTGAGCATGCTAGGTGAGCACTCTAACGATGAGCAACATGTTGCCCTAATGTAATGAAACGTTTTTCCTGCTGTCTCCACATAGCTCCTTTGCCCAGTTTCTTGCCTGTATTTCCACAGATATTTTGTGTGAAATCCAACAGTTCTTTATGAATGCTCTCATTATACAAAGAAGTTGAAACTCAAAGAGTTCAGTAATTGCCTTAGCTTGCAGAAATGGCAAATGACAGAACCAGAATCGTGTGTGGTGTCAACTTTCTAGTCAGACCTGCCGCTCTCAGATTCCACGTGCCTAGTGACTACTTCTTCTTGGGCTTCATAGCCCTTCTTCCTACCCTGCCTCTGAGACAGACAGAACAGAGAGAGCTAGGCAGGTCTCTGCTAGGGACAAAGGCCCCGAGGAGACCAGAAGATGCTGAAGACCTGATTTCTCATGACACAAGAATGAACACTCCTAACTTGGATTAGAACTCGAGCCTGACATTGATCTATGATGCACCCTGCTGATCCCAGCCCCACCCAGATCTGGGTGGCTCTTTGATCCATCCTCCACATCTCATAACAAGTCAGATCCTTCCCACCTACCTGAACTACACCCTAGAAAGGTTGCAGGCCAGTGGGGTTCCCCCCTCTTCTTCCTGAGACCTCCAGTTCCTGAGATCTTCTTGTCTGTGTCTGGTGTGGTTTGAGTTCTGGTGTGGCCTGAGATCCTCTCGTCTGTGTCTGGTGTGGTCTGAGACGTCTACTTGGCTGACTGGCTGTGTGGGGAAGGGAGACCTAAACCTGTCTTTTAATGTCTCTTTAATTCTGATCTCTCTGCTCTATCTGTTTGATGGTCTCTAATGTGTGGATTCCCACTCTGGGCTCTCTCCTCCCACCCCTTACCTCCTTGAGAAAGCATGCCAAGTGTGTTCTCTTTAATCTCAATCTCCCCACTCTATCTGATTCAAGGTCTCTGAACTTACTGTGTGCGGATTGCCACTCAGAATCAGCCACATGTGTTCACAGCCCCTCTAGATCCTTCCTCAAAGCTTTCCATGTGTTTGCAACCCCTTCTGAGAGTCATTTTGTAAGCCTGTTTTTCTAGCTCTCACACGTTCCTGGCTTCATTCTAACTTTCTAAGCTTCAATTTCTCATTAACTTCCACTTTTCTGAAATGTTTTCCACATGAAAATGTTCCAGTCTTCCTTTGCCAGTCCCAATTCCCTTTAAATAAACTCCACAAATTGTGATTTCTCCTCAAATAAACTCAATAATTCATAATTTGTCCTTTTCTTGGTTCTGTCTTTATTATTCTTCACTAAAAATTAGGAAATAACCCAAAACTTGGGATTTATAAATCTGGAGGACCCCCCCAAACCCCAAAATTCCCACATCACCTCTAAAAATGCCTCCCCCACTCTCAGTCTACATAAAGGGAATCAACATCTGGCTGCCAGGTTTGAAGTTCTGTAATATTGTTGAATCCTTGTACGTTTAGTTTTGTGTAATATTTCTGTGTGGCTCAGTGGTAGAGTGTGTTCTTAGCATATGCAAGGCCCTGGATTCATGGATCCAACTCCACCTGTGTTCTTGTTTCTTCTCACAGGTCTCCTCTGCAGAGGTAATCACTGTTAATTAGCTTCTTATGTATTTATTTGTAAACTTTTTAATCTATTTGTGTCCCCGCTTTTTTTTTTTTTCAAATGAAAACACAGGGTATGCGTGTTCTGGCCTTTATGGCACTTACCAGTTCATCCTAGAGACCATCTATTAGTGGGTAGAGATAGTGTGCTCATGTGCTAGCTGTAGGGTATTTTGTAAATCATCATGGAACCACCCATTTCTGTAGGGTTTTGCTGTTGGTTCATAGGGGGTTTGGTCGTAAGTTACTGGCCTGTGTTGTTCTTGTGCAATGCTGATTTTTTTCCCCCAATTTTCTCAGTTGTCCTTTTCACACTGACTTCTGATACTTTTGAAAGTTCCATTTTTTTATTAACCATAAAAAAGGATGAGGACTTTATTTTTCTTGGGTCACTGGCAAGTTGTTCCTTCAAGTTTATTAAATGATGATTTGAGATGCCATCTGATTTGAAATGCCATTTTCATATATTTATTAAATTCTAATATGTATTTGTGATTTGAGATGCCATGTGATTTGCAGTGCCATTTTCATATATTTATTAAATTCTAATGTGTATTTGTATCTATTTTTCTGGATTTTTTTAAACTTTAATTTTTTCGTGAAAATTGGAATCTTACTATACTCAAGGTTTAATCTAGCCATTTCCAAAACTTTATTTTTAATTTTCTCCTATACTGTAAGCTTTGCTCATTTTCTGAAACTTCGTGGGAGCATGGGGGTTAGTTTAATTTAACAAGATAAAGTCCTGGACTTCGACTCACATCACAGTGTTGGGGTCACTGTGTTATGAATGCATGCCCATAGTTTACCACACTGAAAAGATGACTAGTGTGTTTTCAGTAACCTCAGCTACTGCTCTCGTAGAGTATATGACCAGACGGAGATAGAATGCCACACTGCCAAGTATTTTAAACATCATACACACACAGGTATATGAAATTCACATCTCTTAGGCAAGCATAGTAGAATAATGTGAGCAGTTTCATATTTATTTAAATACTAAGAAAATTAAACCCTCCCACCAAGTTCTCCCTATTTTACATTAATGTATATATGTAATGAATGGTCCAGTATGGAGTGGCACATGCTTGTAAAAGATATTTTTATAAAAGAAAGAGAAAGCTATATGACCCAGTACTGACGTTATTATTGACCAGAAAAATGCTCTACCTGGGTTTCTTTAGTTCCAACCTTTTCCAGGGGACCACATTCCATTTTGTCTTTCTGTCCCCACAGGCTCCTCTGAGGAGTGTGGCAGTTTGACCTACTCTTTTTATCATGAAAAAAAAAATGAATAATTTTTCTAAAAGCTAAAATAATTTAAAAGTTAAAGGGAGTTGAACGAGTTTAGGAGTATATAAATGTGTTAAATTCTATGTTTATTTCTCTTCTGCATTTCAGGCACTCTGTGAATGTGCCCTCCAGACTCCTTATGATAGTTTAAAACTGGGGATGTTGTCTGTCCTTTCCACACTGTCGGGGACCATTGCCATCAAACATTACTTCAGCACAATGCCAGGTAAGGTAGAGACGCTGTGCGAGCCCTCCATCCACAGTTCAGTCTCAGCTTGTGTCTTCTGTAAAGCTTCAAATAAGGAAGGTTTCACTTTCATAATCCATTTTGTGCTATTGATTTATTTGAAGATGATTTCTTCTTTAAAAATTGATTGTGTGTGTGTGTGTGTGTGTGTGTGTACACGTGGAGGTCAGAGGGCAAGTTCATGGTGTCTATACCACCTTCTCCACCTTCTTTCCTGCCTGCCAGGAGCTTAGGTTTCCTCTGGCTCCGCCTCCCATTGTTGTAGCACTTTGCAATCACAGATGCATGTGCCATTTTGCATCTGGCTTTCCATGGGTGTCAGGGAAATAAACCAGGTCCAGTGGGCTTTGCAAGCCCCTTGAACCGTGGAGCCATCTCTCCAGCCCCTAAAGATGATTTCTTAACTAATACTTATGATAATAATAAAATCTTGTGTCCTTGATCAAAAATGCTTTTATTAATGCCCATGGAGCTTGCTTACCTAATAGACTTTATGTTACTATTTTGCTGTTTTAATAAAAGTTGTTGACATGCTTGCTCCTTTTTCTGGTCAGTTAATTTGGCATGGGTTTGTTGGGTGAAGGGATCCCCTGCCATGAGAGTCTTGACAGGAAGTTCAATCTATTGCCATGCCCTCCTTGCAGCTAGAGCGAGGGTCCATGTGTGGCTTGGACTCAATTGAGTTTCTCTCTTATAAATTACAATATTCACAGGACTTTCAGACTTTGAAATGTGAGTTTAAAAAGATGCCCCATAGTGGTGCATAGTTCACTGGCTTTACGGCCTTGACAGCAAACCACTGAAAGTCTTTGAACTGATACCTTCTGTTAATCAGTGTTGAGTCACAGGATGCCAACATCTCTTCCAGCTGTGAGGTCATGAATTTTATGTAAGCCTTTCCAGGTATTCAGCAATTTGGGGTGGAAAAAAGCAAGCAAAATTTTTCTTCTTTATCTCTCAAAAGAATGAATTTATCTATTTGAAGCATGTTGTCCATTTTATAGCAAGTTAGAAAGCTTTCCATAAGAGAGTCTGCATTGGACAGGACATTTGATCAGAGTCCATTAGAGCTCCTAGAGTGCTGCATAAAGTCTTTAGTTATCTCAACGTTTGTACTATGGAGAGGATTGGAACACCAGAGCCTCCAGCCACTGCAAACTCCAGATGCATGGGCCACTTTGTGCATCTGGCTTTACATGGATACTGGGGAATTGAATCCTGGCAGGCAAGTGCTGTAACCCCTGAGCCATCTCTACAGCCCTTGCGTTATGATTTTTTTTTTGGCAAAGTCCTATGTGATTTTAAATTGTCGTTACAAAACAGTTGACACACACCTATTTTCAGTACCTTGATAGGGGAACAAGAAATCCTGGTGCATATTAATAATGGTGTTGAAGGAAACTTTGTTAGCTTATTTCTAGAAAATTTTCTCATAAAACTGAATTTATAAATTCAACTACTTTTTGAGCATATGAATGGATTATAATCTGCATTTTCTCTCTCGTTTAGGAAATGTAGGTTCCTCCCCAGGATCCTCTGATTTAGTCAGATTAGCCCAGGAGTGCTGTTACCATAGTAACAGGGGCATTGCCGCTCATGGAGTGAGAGTGCTAACAAATATCACTGTGTCCTGTCAAGAAAAAGGTGAGTTTTGTCAGGACTGGTGCAGCTTGGACAGGGTTCTGTGTGGTTTGGCTGTCTGCTCTTCATTCTTAGCTATGAGCCTTGAGCCCCAGCTGCATTGTTCTGATGGGTCTCAGAGCATGCTTCTCAGGCCTCTTGATCCTTGTGAAAAGTCAGAAACCTGAAGCCCTTCGGGTTAGGATTAGGGATTAAAGGTCACATAGAACCTGACCTGTTTCCTTCCATTGCATATGTGTCTATGTGTGTGTGTGTGTTGTGGACAGGGATTGCTTAGGACTCCACCCTGTGTAGCTTAACGTTGCTTAGCTTTGATAAGGAATGTAAATAGCCAGTAGATAGATTTACCTGGAGATAATTGGATTAACATCAATATGAATAAGTTTTCATAAAATTCCTCTCTAGGGATGTGCATCACTGGACTGGTTTGCATAGTCAAGGAGGAGGAAATGTAGAAGGTGTTTATTATCTTCCTAATCTCTTAGCACGAGACTTGAATTACCATGCCGAAAATGAGCTCTGTACAATCCATCTGTTTCAGCGGCATCATCATCATCAACTTCTTTGTCATCGTTATTATTGGTTCTTTGAGGCAGCGTCTTACTCTAGCCCAGGCTGACCTGGAACCTACTCTGTAGCTCAGGCTGGCCTTAGACTCACCCCTCGATCCTCCTACCTCAGCCTGAGTGGGACTATAGGCCCATGCCAGCATGCTCAGCTCAGTGTGTATGTGACCTTTTTGATCACAAGTCCGGCAGTCCTGCTTGTCCCCAGCAGCCTGCAGCACCGCTTGTCTAGGTATTTGCCTTTTTCTTGCACCCTGACCTCAGTTCACCAAGGTCCGACAGTGACTCAGGAAACATACCTCAGAGTAGGATGTTGATTCTGATTTGCATAATCAAGCTTACTGCATTCGAAACATAGGAAAGTACTTCCTTCATGTGATATAGAAAGCTGACAGAGTGACCTAGACACAGTTCACTGAGATATGGGTAACATTCTAGACCCTCCAGAGAAATCCTAGCCTTGTGCTAGTGAGAGATGCTGCCTTGCAACTGTAAGAAGCATCCAAGAACTCATCTCTTAAGGTTGGGTTTAAAACAGTACTCGGGCCGGGTGTGGTGGCGCACGACTTTAATCCCAGCACTCAGGAGGCAGAGGTAGGAGGATCGCCGTGACTTCAAGGCCACCCTGAGACTACAGAGTGAATTCCAGGTCAGCCTGGACTAGAGCAAGACCCTACATTGAAAAACCAAAAAAAAAAAAAAAAAAAAAAAACAGTACTCTGTAGGCTCATTCTTACCTTATAGATGTGATTGACTTTGTAGCGATTATACCTGAGTGAAAACAAGCCTACATAATTCAGGTTTGATTAGAAAGAGGAACACATACTCCATGGTTTTTCTCTTAGCATTTTCTTAGCCTGGACTGGTATCATTTCAGATTTGGTTTATTTATACCTTTGTGGTTTTAGCTGTTGATTTAATGAGTATATTTTTATAATCGTCAATAATGTGGTGAAGGGAAGAAATTTGAAGATATATTTCAGAAATAATGCCATGTGTGTTTTTCGAGGAAGGCTAGCTTTGCATACTTGTGTCCTATATTTGAGAGTCCGTGGGTTTTTCCTGCATGTGTGCATACATGCATGCATGCCGGCTTATTTTAAGCCTCTACTGATCACCTTAATACTTGTCCTTTTAGATCTTTTGGCGCTGGAGCAGGATGCTGTGTTTGGCCTGGAGTCCCTTCTGGTGCTCTGCAGTCAAGATGATAGTCCAGGTGCTCAAGCCACTTTGAAGGTGACATCATTACTTAAAATACTGTCTGTCCTTACAGCCCAAGTGAGGGACCAGCTATCCCCAGCGTGCAGGCCGTTCACTCCGTCACAGCTACGCGTTCTACCATTGGCAGTGTTGAAGGGGACAAGGGAGGATAATGCAAAGAAGATCCTCAGAATTACAATCCATTTTTTTTTAAGTGAAAACATACTTTAATGTACAATTCTAGGCTTTAATAAAACACTGGACTCAGCACAAGGGCACTTACATAGATCGTCAGGAAAGGTTCCAGTGCTAAATGCTTCTTTCTAGAGTGGGCTGCTGACATCTGTATGAGGGTCTGTGCCACCTAGCCGAAGGCAGGAGATGCTGTGGCTGTAAGAAAAGGTGCAGTTCTGACGAGAGTACAGAATGAGTGACAACATCTACAAGATGTCTTAGGAGTTCAGTCTTGAAAGATGAATTGGAATTTCAGTTTTTAGGAAACATTATTTCTGCCCAAATGACCACTGTTACAGAAGACTTGAGAGCAGAAATGTACCTATCATGTTGAAAGAACGGTGGCAAGGTGACAAAATACAAGGTTGGAAAAGTAATTGTGGGGTTGGAGAGGGCTCCGCAGTTAAGGCGCTTGCCTGCAAAGCCTAACAACTCTGGTTAAATTCCCCAGTGCCCACGTAAAGATAGACGCACAAAGTGTTGCATGCATCTAGAGTTGTTTGCAGCAGCGGGCACTTGTGTGCCCATTCTGTGCCTCCCCCCTCCCGTCTCCCTCAGCTTGTAGATAAATAGAAATTTTTAAAATACTTTTTTAAAAACAGGGAAAAGTAATTGTGTAGCTGGATCACAGACGAGATAGCGCGAGTGGAAGGAACATGCTAGTAACATGCACTTGATTCTATAGGTAGTGAGGAGCTGCTAGACATGCTCTGACCTTTGTTGGAGTTATTAGGATGTTGATTATGTGTAAGGCTTGTATCCATATTTCTGACTGTCTCCCTCTCACACTTACCAGAAAACAAAGGCTCAAGGAAAGTAACTGGTTCAAAGCCACATAGCTGATATGGGTCAAGCGGGCTTCGAACCCTGTGTGTGTCAGACTCTTCACGCCCATGGCCACATGGTTGTTGTTGTAGAATGCCTTGGCCTCTTTTCAAGAGATTAGAATTAGGGAGACATGAAGGTCGTGGGAGGATGGCAAGGAGCTAGCCATGGATATTAAGAGTCAGCTGTGGAAAGGTGACAGGAGTCCCTGTTTCTAGTTTTTTTTTTAAATATTTTATTTATTCATTTTCAAGCAGAGAGATACAGAGAGAGAGAGAGAGAGAGAGAGAGAGAGAGAGAGAGAGCGTACCAAGGGCCACCACCTGGGTCTGGCTTATGTGGGTCCTGGGGAATTGAACCCAGGGCCTTAGGCACTGGAGGCAAGTGCCTTAACCGCTGAGCCATCTCTCCAGCCCCCTGTTTCTAGTTTTGTTAGCTGAGACATTCGCCATGTCATCAGCTCATCCCGAGAGGGAGAAGCTCCACAGCCAGTCTGCTTCGAGAGTGAAACAGAGAAGTAAGAGAAAATAGAGGCCTTTCCCACTTCCATGCCTGTGTACTTATGGAGGGCGTCTTCTAAGACTGAACACAAGTGCACAAAGAAGTTAGCTTGTTGAGGTTGAGGTGCTGGGCAGGAGTCTGTATGTCCATCTTTCTGAGAGACGCTGATGCTTTTTGCAGAGTGGTGAAAGAAAGTACAGTCATGGTAATGTTTCATTTGGCATAAATTTGCCTCTTTAATTTCCTGTAGCTGTCACTTCATCTTTTTTGTAGTCTTGGGTTGATGTTCTGATGCTTGTTCCGGACTTGTCATTTCAAACTTGACATCCATCCCACTCCTAACGTGGGTTGAGTGCCTTTGTGTACCGGTCCCTTCTCTTGTTGTCATGCAGATTGCCCTCAAGTGCATGGTGAAGCTGGCCAGGGGCCGGCCTCACCTGAGCCGCTCTGTGGTGGACACCCTGCTCACTCAGCTCCACCGAGCCCAGGACGCCGCCCGGGTCCTGATGTGCCATTGCCTGGCAGCCATTGCCATGCAGCTGCCCGTGCTGGGTGACGGGATGCTGGGCGACCTCACAGAGCTCTACAAGGTGATCGGACGGTCGGCCACGGACAAGCAGCAGGAACTTCTGGTAAAGAGCCGCTGTTTGAACCTGCTGTGGGTGGCTAGGGGCTGGTCTGGTGGGATGGGAAGTGCTTCAGGAGGTCAGCACTGCTGGTGGAGTTCACTTGCGAAACAAAACGTGTGCAGACTCAGGCACAAAGAGCTGAAGAGATTTGCAATGGAAAACTGTGGAAGAGGCAAGTGGTCCCAGGCTACATAAGGGTTCAGGATACAGTCGTTTTTTTTAAAGACCATTTTGAAAAAATAAAAATGGTAATGGTAAAAGGAACGCAAAGCCACACAGACACATCAACGAGGCCAGTATTCCTAAGAACAGAAAGGAAGGTCATCAAGCAAGCACTTGTAGAAAACATGTCCATTCCAGCTAGAACCGATGCTGTGGGCCTGTACATCCCACTCCTTGGAGGCAGAGGATTGAAGGCTTAAAACCAAACACTCCCCCACCCAACCCCCAGGAAAGAAATACTACAACAACAAAAAACAAGTAAACAACAAGATAAAGTAATTGTTGAAGTCATACTTGCTGGGTTGCGAGTGCAAAGCCTAGTTTTAACCTCAGCACCACAAAAAAGGTGAATAAAAACTAAAATAGTATCAGGAGCTTTTTGTTTGTTTTGTTTTGAGTCGGGGTCTTATTCTGTAGCCCAGGCTGACCTTGATCTCACAGTACACCTCTTGCCTCAGACTCCTGGGTGTTGAGATTAGAGATGTAAGCCATCACTCATAGCTACCTGGAGCTTTTTCCTTTTTTCTCCTATAAATTGAAACTCTTCAGTTCAGAAGTCCAATACCTGAACTACTCAGAAATCTAAACTTTAGGCAGTTTTGAATTCAGAGCACTGAACTTCTGAGTTGAGATGCTCAACCAGCAAAGTACGCTAAAGTCCCTAGATCTGAGCACTTCTGGTCACAGACATTTGGGATAAGGGAGAACTCAACTTGAATTTCACTTTTGGTTAAGCTTTGAGTTTAGGATTAGACTTACTTTTTCATCCTACTTTCTGCCAAGTTAGCTTAATGTGGCCAAAACCTTCAATCTGCTTTTTCCCCACTTATTACAAAGGACAAAATGAAAACCAATTTTTTTTTTTCAAGGTAGGGTCTCACTCTAGCCCAGGCTGACCTGGAATTCACTCTGTAGTCTCAGGGTGGCCTTGAACTCATGGTGATCCTCCTACCTCTGCCTCCCAAGTGCTGGGATTAAAGGCATGAGCCACCACGCCCTGCTGAAAACCAATTTTCTTATGCAAATAAAAGGAACCTTGTGCTTAATACGTTGAAATCTTAAAAAATAACCATAAATTAGATCAAATTCTTGTTTTCTGCTGCAGGGCTCGTAGCTATTTGTAATTTAATTTGGTCTTCTTTCTGTAGACAGGTTAAGAAAGGTAGGTGCCAAAAGAGACAGAAGCAGTAAAGGCTGTAAAGTGATTAAAGTGATGGTAGTTTATAAGTCTCCCTTGCTGACAGCCATCCTGGCTCCCCTGAATTACAGGTTGGGAAGAGCCCAAGCGTTATTTGAAGTCAATCCTCTAGGGGGCACTGTGTAAAGGCTGGTCCCCCTGGTCATCATGACATTACACAGTCACCACAATATGTTGTGGGTCTTTGTATGGATCAGTAATACTAGGAGGCAGTCAGCCAAGTCTGTTTTTTGATGAAATGGCATTTATTAGTACTGTTTTAATTTTTAAAGGTGAAGCCCAATATTCAAAAAATCTGTAAGGAGGAATGCAATAAAAACTTTTCATACATCTTTAAAACAAAAAAGGTTACCAATATATTTGAAGCCTCATGCATATCCTCTGTATTGAATACTTTTCTTATTGCTGTCACCAAACACATGAAGAAGTCATCCTGAGGGAGGTTCCCGGTTTAAGAAAGGACACAGTCTGTCCTGGTGAGGCAGGTTTGGCGGCAGGAGCATGAGGGGCTGCTCACATTGTGCCTGTGGTCAGGAAGCCGAGAGATGAAGGCTGCTGCTCAACTGCTTTTTCCTCCAGTTTAGACCCCAGCCCATGAAATGGTGTCGCTCACATTCTGGAAACACTGTCATAGACACATCAGAGCTGTGTGTCCATGGTGATTCTACATCCATCCCATCTCCTGATTGTTACCTCTTCTCTTCTAGAAGAAACACCTGTTTTGAATTTACCTATTAATCATGCATGCTGTGCTTCACAACCTAGTGTATATCTGAGCAGTTTGCAGCATTGCTTCACAGAATTTAACTTTATGTGTATGTTATGCAGCTTGCCTGTCTTGTTAATCATTTATATTGATCTCTATCTGTTTTACTGGTGTAGCTTATGGTGTGTGCTTATCATATTTAGCCATAGTTATGGGGATTGCTTCTAATTATTTGCATTTATCAACAATGATGTAAATCCATTGAACACGTTATTTAACGACCTCACAATGAGAAGTGGAGTCAGTGTCCGTAGAAATTGAATTTTGTTCTTTTCTGATGAGCCCTAATTCATTTTTCTTCCTATTGGTTATCTATAACATAGAGTAAAATTACATGATTTCCTTACTTCCTGTCCCTATTAGGTGGGCTTGGCCACGGTGATTTTTGTAGCCAGCCAGAAAGCATTGTCTGCTGAAGTCAAGGCCGTGATTAAGCAGCAGCTGGAAAGTGTCTCCAATGGGTGGACCGTGTACCGGATCGCCAGACAGGCTTCCAGAATGGTAGGACGTCCATCCGCAACCCGGACTAGTGTGACAACTCGTCCTGGTCAGCCAGCAGGGAAGGTGGAAGTACTTGCTACTTGGGGTTTCTAAGGATGCTGAAGGAAGGACCTTGGTTTGAACCCTTCATCCGACAGTGGCCTGTCTTGTTGAGGAAGTTCTTTGCCTAACCTCATTCTTAACTAGCAACAGGAAAGTTTAGTGTGCTCTCTATAACATATGAGAAACCTCACACTTTTTATTAACTTTATTTGAGAAGAGATACAAAGCAAGGCTAGTACAGGAGCAGAATTTGAAGAGGATGAGTCTGGGTGGTGGAGGCACATGTCCTGTTTCATGCCATTTCCAATGGAGGCAGAAGTGTGGTTGTGGGACAGTCTTCAGTGTGACACCCACACTGAGCAGCGCCGGTTGCTGACATTAAATGATTCGCCTTCCCTAGCAGCTATCCACCCTGGGTCATGTCACTAACACAAGTACTTTTCCTTGCAATATTTTACCTAAAACTCTAGGCTCAGGTTGTAGTTCATTCCATTTCTTTTTGGACTGTTTGGAAAGGACTTGAGGCATGATGTTCCATAAAAGAAACTCAGCATATTTTTCTGAAGAACTATTTCAAGTGCATCTCAAAGAGTTATGTAATGTGAGGAGTGATTGTCCAGGCTCACCTGGGTCTGTCTTTTACCTGCTGCATCAACTCTTCCAAATGTAGGCACCTTACCACATGCCCCTTCTTTTTTTAGGGTAATCACGACATGGCCAGGGAACTTTATCAGAGTTTGCTGACGCAGGTGGCCTCAGAACACTTCTACTTTTGGCTGAATAGTCTGAAGGAGTTCTCACATGCAGAACAGTGCCTCACTGGGTTGCAAGAGGAGAATTACAGCTCAGCACTTTCTTGCATTGCCGAGTCTTTAAAATTCTACCACAAAGGAATTGCTTCCTTAACAGTAAGTCTTAAGTCTCCCTTTGGTTTAGGTGATTGGTAAGAATCTTTTCCCTTCCTTAAGTTATCCTGTTTTTAAATACCTGAGAAATCTGCTGGTGTATGTATTTGGCATTACCAAAATAACAAATATGCCATGGAAATCTAAAATGCAGTTACAAGATACGATAACATTTGTAATTGATAAGCCAGGCATGGTGGCGCATACCTTTAATCCCAGCACTTGGGAGGTGGAGGTAGGAGGATCACTGAGTTTGAAGCTGGCCGGGGCTGCAGGTCGGTCCAGGCTGGAGTAAGGCCTGCCTCAAAAAGACTGATGAGAGCCTGGAGTGAAAGGATGCTGTTACCCCTTCACCTGGCTATGCTGAGCTAACTAAAAATCATTCCTTCCTGGGGTGTTTGGGTAATTTACTTGTTGACCTTAGAATCCATATCTCTCCCATATTTCTTAGATACTATTACCTCTTAATGTCTTTGCTCTCTATGAAGGAGTTCTTTGTTAAGCTCTTTTTGGGGTTGCGCTTTATATTTACCATTACTCCTCAAGTATACCGTGGTCTGAGATGGTCTTAGTCATTTCAGGATTGTCATGTGATGCCATCTCAAACACTTCCTCCTGGCTGTGAATGCCCAGTGTGGCAGCACTTCTCATGTCCAGTGCATTTAGAACAGCATTGCAGTGTTCTGACAAGATGGCCTTACCTGCACTTACCTATTAGTATCATGGGCTTTGTCCCTCTGACATTGTGGTTCAACAGTAAATTAAAACAGCAAGAAGTAGCTAAAGAAGTAGAGGAGGTAGAAGGAATTGATCTTCCTTCAAGAACAAGTCAGATCTCATCTAAGAAGTTAAGAACAACTTGGGGCTGGAGAGATGGTTCAACAGTTAAGGTGCTTACCTTCAAGGCCTAGTGACCCAGGTTCTATTCCCCAGTGCCCATGTAAAGCCAGATGCACAAAGTGGTGCGTGCATCTGGTGTTGGTTGGCAGCAGCTAGAGGTCCTGGTACCCATTTTCTCTCTCTGCTTCAAAACAAACAAACAAAACCAGAACAATTGAAATGGCCCCTATATGATCTGTTTCATCATTAGAACTAAACATTCCAAAGGTTTGAAAACCAGAGTGGTGGGCTGGAGAGAAGGCTTAGCGGTTAAGGCTTTGCCTGCAAAGCAGAAGGACCCAAGTTCGATTCCCCAGGACCCATGTAAAGCCAGTTACACAAGGTGGTGCATGTGTCTGGAGTTCGTTTGCAGTGGCTGGAGGCCCTGACATGCCCATCTTCTCTCTCTGTCTGCCTCTCTCTCTGAGATAAATAAATAAAATATTTAAAAAAGGAAACCAGAGTGGTTTTATTGACTAAGGGCCTTGAAGTTCGAGACACATATTAGGCAAGTGTGCAGTCTCTTACAGGATGTAGGAAGTTGATTCTTATTTTGTAGAGTAAAATGTTTGCTGCCCCCACAAGTAGTGAGAATTCCACTCAGAACAGCATGTGGCACTTGGCCAGTTGGGTAATAGTGTAACTGACTCTTAGAATCCCACAAACCAAAATCCTATTCCTGACTTTCTCACTAAAAGAATAGTGAGAAATCCTACCCAAGAGAACACAGCATATTTTAAGCAAGTCGTATCATAGAGGAAAATTAATTTCACTGATTTCATTTTTAAATTAGCACATGTTTAGAATGTGCCTTTTGTTGAAAACACTGCGAGGTTCTCCACTAGGAGAACCTTGGTTCTCTGCCGAGTTACCCTTGTGCATAACTAATACTACTTCAGTATCCAAGGCCAACCCCCCCCCCCCCCCCCCCCCCCCCCCCCAGCCTTAGGAAAAATTTGTAGCACCTCTCCCTTGACTCCCTGGTGCTGTCTAAGGTACCTACTAGAAACTGTTCTGAACTGATGGGGGTTACAGGGAGCCTTGAGACACTGGGACTGTATTTCTTCCATCTTTTCCTTGCTGCTGACCTTTTTAGGCACTTAGTGATTCCAGTGATGGGCGCTTGGGATTGGGAAGATAGGGAGTGATGACGCTTGGGGAAATGGCAGTGTCCTTGAAGCACCTTGAGATGACATGTTACTGAGATTGAGGAAGTGCTCCTGGAGTCTTTTTGTGAATGTAGGAAGTAAGGAACCTCTGACTGTCAGTAGAATGCATAGTTTTTGGAAATGATGCTAATAGTTTTTCTAGTATCACATCATTCTCTGTGTAGTTAGGTATTTCTCCCACTGTGGTGTTACAACTACTGAGCTTGTACATAAACTGTGACATATGATCCTCAGTTTCTGAGGAGGATTGGTTCCAAGACACACACAGAGATACACCAAAATCACACATTCATGTCCCCTGTGTAAAATGGTATAGCATTTACATATAATCTATGCATGTCTTTAAATCATCTCTAGATTACTTTTAATACCTAGTAAATATAAATGCCGTATAAATGGATGTTGTATTTATAGGTAGTAAAGATGAGAAAAAATAGTCTGTGTACATGTTCCACACAAAGGCATCTTTTTTCCTGAATATTTGGGGTAGTGACTGATTCCACAGAGGTGACGCTCAGACATGGCGGGCCAGCTGGGACTGATGCTGCCCATCTTCCCTCCTGTTCACTTGGTCTTGGTGTCTATTCCAGGCTGCCAGCACACCACTGAATCCCTTAAGCTTTCAGTGTGAATTCGTCAAACTCAGGATTGATCTTCTCCAAGCCTTCTCTCAGCTTATCTGTACTTGCAACAGCCTGAAGACCAGCCCGCCCCCTGCAATTGCCACTACGATTGCCATGACCTTGGGGAATGACCTTCAGAGGTGTGGCCGAATCTCCAATCAGGCAAGGCTTAGCTTTCTTTTCTCTGCAGATTTTATTTGGACTTGAGAGATTTTGAAGTGAATTGTGAGGTGCAAAATGAACAGCTCTGAGAGGGAGCCGCTTTTGTGTCAGATGCTCAGCTGGGGGAGGAGGGGCGTTCCAGCAGAGTGTTTGTAACAATACTAGTTATTCTGGTGAAACTTGAAGAGACAAAAATGCAATTTTTTTTTTTTTTTTTCGACGTAGGGTCTCGCTCTAGTCCAGGCTGACCTGGAATTCACTATGTAGTCTCAGGGGCAATCCTCCTACCTCTGCCTCTGCTGGGATTAAAGGCGTGTGCCACCACGCCCAGCTTCGCAAATTTTTTTTCTAAATAACAGGAATAAGTTATAATCTTGTGAACACTTATAGTTTGATTTGACATCTTTGTTGATTTTGTTTAACAAATTTTATGAGCATGACAAAATCAAATTTTCTTTGAATTTTTGTTTGGGGATAATTTTAATTTTTATGTTTATGCAGTAACAATGGCATACCTGTCTGTTATAATCAATTTTATTTTCTTTGTAGATGAAACAGTCCATGGAAGAATTCCGAAGCCTTGCTTCCCGATATGGGGATCTTTATCAGGCATCTTTTGATGCTGACTCAGCAACTTTGAGGAACGTGGAACTGTATCCTAAACTTGTTCCTATACTGCTTATTCTTGGGAAGTATTCTTTAAAATGTAGATGTGATATTTCAGATATGCTTAACCACAAAATACATATTAGATAACCCTCAAGTTTATTATTAATAATTTCCCCTAACTTAAGCCAGCCTTCTGCAAAGGGTGACTCCCTGGTGATCTTTTTTTTTTTTTTTTTAATTTATTTATTCATTTTCAAGCAGAGATACAGAGAGAGAAAGAGAGAGAGAGAGTGCACCAGGGCCACCACCTTGTGGGTCTGGCTTATGTGGGATCTGGGGAATTGAACCCGGGGCCTTAGGCACTGGAGGCAAGTGCCTTAACCGCTGAGCCATCTCTCCAGCCCTCCCTGGTGATCTTGTCCATCTCCAGGAAGAACGTTCAGAGGATACAAGGCTTGAACCTGTACCCCAGCTTCTCAGGAGACAGACAAGGAGAGCTGGAGGTGTAGGCCCCATCTCAGAAAGTAAAAACAGCCAGATCCTAGCATGGAGAGCCCTGTGCTCATTCAAGCTGTGAGAGACCCTGCGTTTTATTCTGTTTCCATTAATTATTCAGCATTGCTAGTCATCATGGCTGTTCCCTAAGCCCTGCTCAAGTTACCCATATTTTCTCATCTGCAACTTCAAATCATTGGAAGAAGGAAAGAAACAAATTGCTTTGAAGTCCGTCAGTCCTTCCTGCTAGTTGGTAGTTCTTGGCCTTTTGATTTGATTGAATTGAATGAATGGTGTGAATGTTCTCTCCTTCCATTGCACATGAACGTACACTCCAGAATGAGAGGACAGTTTCAGGGGGCTGGCAGATCCCCGGAGCCCAGCTCAGGGGCCATCAAAGTCAAGGCTGTACACACAAATGTCAGCCTCCCTCCCTCCCTTTTTTTATCAATGACATTTTTTCCTCTTTTTTGAGGGGAGGTGGAATGCATGTTCATGTGTGTGGACATGAGCATGTGTGTGCCTCGGCACATGTGTGGGGACAGCTTCAGGTGTCGATCTTCACCTTTGACCTTGCTTGTGGAGTGGTCTCATTCATGCTGCGCTTGCCAGGCTAGCTCTCCCACAAGCCAGCTTCTGAGTGTGGGTTTATAGACACCTGTGCTGCTGCATCCATTTTTTTTGTGAGTCCTAGGGGTCCAAATTCAGGTGTCTTAGATGGCAAGCACTTTATTCTCTGAGCCATCTTGTGCCAACCCTCTTGTTTTCTTGTTTGTTTCAAACTCCTGTGAAGAACCGCAGTATCTAAAACAGATCAAACGGTGTGTACAAGCCTATAGTCCCATCTATTTAACAGGCTGAGGCAGGAGGATAGTAAGATCAAGGCCAGCCTGGGAAACTTAGTGAGACCATCGCAAAAACGTTTTTAATGAAAAAACAATTTTAACGGGGCTAAAGTTATAGTTCAGTAGTAGAGCATTTGCCTAGCTTGTGGGGGCCCTGTGTTCAACCCTTAGTACCACAAACAAAAAAGATGTGCTGTGGGTCAGTCTGCAAATCCCCTACCTGAGCAGATTTTGAGTTGCTATTATTGACGTCATACATCCTTCAAGGGGAAAAATAGACCCCCAGATGAGTTGAGTTAAACAGGTAATGTTACTTTTCACTGAAAATACAGTCCTCATCTTGATTCATTCATTATTCATATAAAATCTGCAGTGTGTTTTTATATGTTCATGTCTAACTTAACATTAATCTAGACAGCAGCAGAGCTGTTTGCTGATATCTCACGCGATAGAAGCCCTGATTTTGGATCCAGAATCAGCGAGGTAGGTCTAGTCAGTCTGCATTACAAGTAGATTATCTTATCTAATCTTCACAACAGTGTTTGGAAAAGAAATTGTAGAAGAAAAATAGAAAAGAAAAGAAAAATCTCTATGGCATTTGCCCTGGGTCACATAACTAGCACCAAAACATTAAGTTTCTCACTCCATTATATACAATGGAACATCCTGTCTCCTGTTTCAAAATACTGTTAGTTGGAAAGAAAAAGGGGGTTAGCGGGAGTGGGAGGGAGAAAAGAGAAGGTATCAAAATACATTATATACATATGTGAAATTGTCAAAAGTTGTGTGTGTGTGTAAAATATTTAAGTACTGAGAATGTGAACTGTGCTGGGCACGTGCTAGCAATGACAGTGTGTTACTGTGTTGGCTGATTGGAAACGTACTGGACACGTGCTAGCAATGACAGCATCACTGTGCTGGCTGATTGGACTGATCTCTCAGCTTCCAGGAACATGGGTCCACTGGAGCAGCCCCTGCTGACAGTGAATACGAGAGGAGCATGATGTCTGTGTATAACCGTGTCTTAGAGGAGGTGGAGTCACTCAACCGGAAATACGCTCCTGTTTCCTACATGGCAAGTGGCAGTTGTTTTGATGAGGGTTTTTGTTTTGTTTCATTTTGGTGGAAGAGGTTTTTGGTTTGTTTTAAATTCCATCTTTGGTACTTTTGGGTACTGGGAGCTCACCAAATTAACCTCTCTTATCTGTACAACAGGGTTGATTACCAGGGTAGTGAGGGTTAAAAAAAAAAGCATCCCTAACTGCTATATCACCACATTAATGTGAGATGCAGGCAGAACTTTGTGGGGTATAATTTAACTGAAGTTGCAACACTTTCTAATTTACTATAAACTAGAATCACTTTGGGAATGTGTGTGTGTGTGTGTGTGTGTGTGTGTGTGTGTGTGTGTGTGTGTGTGTGTAATCTCCACCCAGCCAGTTAGCCCACATTTCTGGAAATGAAGCCCAGGAATCAGAGCAGTGCATAATTAGTGGGGAATATTCATTCTGCTTTTCACTTGCAGTACAGCATTCAAGAAGACTATATGAAATACTTAATATTCTAAAATAGTCTTTATGTTAAATGATTTTGCCCACACATAAGCTAATGTAAGTGTTCTGGGCACATTTAAGGTAGTTATGTGTGGTACTCAGTAGATTTAAGGGTGTTAAGTACAACTTTGACTTATAATATTTTCAGCCTCCAATGGGTTTCTCAGAACACAATGCCATCATGAAGCTTCTAGGTGGTTCTTCCATGTGACAGGGTTGGCAACCAGTGGCCAATTGAGACAGAACTGGGCTTGTTTTGACTGGCAAATGAAGCCATTCCCGTCAGGTGAGGGCATCCATGTTCCTGGTGTACATACTTCTCAGCCTAGCTGCTTCAGGGCTGCTGAGCCCTCCCTGGTGACGACCTTCCAGGAACAGCACAGGCCAACATCCTCGCTCACAGCAGTCCATTTGTCTGTTCCCCAGCATCTCAGCTTTTGTAGCAGAATATCATAGGCTGGTAGCTTCAAGAACAGACATTTATTTTTCACAGTGCTAGAGGCTGCAAAGCCCAGGATCAAGGTACAGTATTGGGTTCCTGATGAGAGTCATTCCCTGACTGCCCATAGCCTCCTTCTGGCTGTATCTTCTTCACTGGGGGGAAGAGGAGACCTCTGGTCTCTTTGCACATTTCAGTACGCTAATCCATACTGGGTGAGGCTTTCATGTGTGTCCTGGAGGGCTGTGGGGATAGCCCAGTCAGTAAAGTGCTGAGATCTGAGTGTAACCCTCAAAACACATGTTTTTAAAAAGGCCAAGTCCATGCCTGCCATCCCAGAACTAGGGGAGCAGCGACAGGCAGATCTTTGGACTTACTGGCCAGTCATTCTAGCCTGCTTGGCAAGCTCTGGGCCAGTGGGAGACCCTGTCTCCAGAAGGTGCATGGCTTTTCCCAAGGTTGTCCTCTAGCCCCACCATACATGCATGTCCACCTGCACATACATAGTCACTTGAGACCCAGTCATTCCATCAGTAACGGCTTGGAAAGTTTCTCTCCCTTGTTCCTACGTTACATCAGGTGTTCCTGAACTCCCTCCTGGTTCCTGGTCGTCTCCCCCATGGAAGTGACTAGAAGAACTTGGAAGAAAGTGAGCCCTTTGTGAAAGAGCTGGGTTGGCTATAGATGGCTGCTCTCTTCAGCATACTGCCTTCCATGTGGAATTGTGATAGTACTTGTTGAAGTGAATTGACGCAGCTGCCGGGCAGGGCACAGGGGTTGGTTGCTGAGGGAGATTGCAAAGCCTGTATTTGAAGGAAGCGCGTGCATCTTTGTGAGAAGTGGTTGTTCATATCACTCTAAGTACCATCCTAAGAAATGAAACAGATGCCAACCAGTAATTCTACTTGAGGGAGCTGAACCCACTGAGTGTAATGGGGAGAATGAGACATGTCTGCCAGGAGTGCAGTGAAAAGAGCCTTGAGTTTGTTCAGGTTCAAATTCTTGCTCTGCTACTTCAATTTTAGTTAATCTTTTTACATGAAAAGGGAAAAATACATACCTCATAAGATAACTGTGAAGTTGGGGGCTAGAGATGGCTCACTGGTTGCAGGCTCTTGCTGACAAAGCTTGCCAGCCCAGGTTCAGTTCCTTAGTACCCAGGTAGAGCCAGATGCACAAAGTGGTGCGTGTCTGGAATTTGTTTTCAATGGCAGGAGGCCCTGGCGTCTCCCTCTCTCCCCCTCCCTCTCCTCCTCTATTTTTCTTCCTTCCTCCCTCCCTCCCCTTTTCTCACTCTCAAAATAAATACATACTTTAAAAAGAGAATTGTGAAGTTGAGATAAAGTATTGCATACTGGCATACAAAAAGCAGTTAACACAAGTTGATTTTCCTTTTATCTTTTTCCAAACTGTTCTTCGTGGACTTAAAGCTCTCCAAGGCCCCAAGTACAGTTCACACTTTTGTTGGGTCCTTGGAATAGAACATTGGCAGACACAGCACACTCCCCTGTGTTCACCATCTGGGAAGTAAGCTTGTGAACAAATGATTGCATATATTGTATGTGTTTAAGGTAAAGATGTAGCTCAGAAGAGAAGATGAGCTTGTCTTGTATACACAGGGCCCTGGGTTTGAACCCTAGCACTGCAGTGAATGAATGAATGAATGAATGAATAAGATAAAGGAATTCCTGTCACAGAATTGAGAGTGAAATGGGGTGCAAATTTGTATTCTTCACACGTGAGTTTCCCAGACAGTTGAGGAGGGTTAGTTACTCTCAGGCAGAGAGCATCATGTCCTTTGGGAGCAGTGTTAGGTGCAGGCTGGGCCTAGAGATGAATGAGCCTGGATGGCAGGCAGAGGCCAGGTGACACAGGGCTTTGACCACAGCATTAAGGAGTTTGGACACTATAGGAGAGCACAGGATGGTAAGATACAGTTGAGTATTATACAGAGAGGCAGAGCAGGCAGTGGCTTGGAAGGCATGGGCTTAGGGGAACAGGAATCAACACAGTGTTCTTGCAGTAATCTAAGGGAAAATTAGGGGCTGGGGAGATGGTGCAGCAGTTAAAGAGGCTTGGAAAGCCTGCCTGCCTGTGTTCAGTTCCCAAGTCCCTACTTAAAATCCAGACACACAGAGTGGCGCGTGCATCTGGAGCTCATTTGCAGCATCGAGAGGCCCTGTTCTGTTCACACGCTTGATCTCAAGCTCTCACACAAAGAATAAAAATAGTTTAAATAAAATGGCAGGAAGATTGAGAAGAGCACATACATAGAACAAGATATATGGGCTACGGGTAATATTTTCAAGGCTTGAATTACCAGGTGTGGCATCCCATAGCTGTAATCCCATCACTTAGGAAGGTGAGGTAGGATTGCTGCAAGTTTGTAGCCAGCCTGGCGTACATAGTAAGCTCTAGGCTATGTTGGGCTAGAGTGAGAACAAAAATAAATGTAAAATGCACACATACAGTGTTTTCAACACTTAGTCTTTTGTTTTCATTGGGCCAGGAAATGAGGCATGGCGTCAAGTTTCTGGCTCTAACACTGACCCTTTTCCAAAGCAGAATGTACAAGGTGATGGAAGAAGATGAATGTTTCATTGTCAGACATTCAGCTGTCTTGTAAGAAGCCAGGAAATCAATGGTCCTGGGTTGAAGGAAAGTGGTGGGCTGGGAGGTAGGCGAGGTCATGATGAGCATAGAGGTTCTTAGTCATAGGGGCTGTGCTACCTTTCAAGAGCAGAGCATGGGATCAGGAAGAGAAGAACGAGAGAGCGTTAAAGGAAGAGAATCCTAGGAAAGATAAAGCAGAAGTTCTGAGGGACATCTCACACTCAGACCACCACACAGTTCACCTGCACAATCCTGGATCTTGTCTCTGCTCACTCATGTGCTCTTTCATAATTAATAATCCTTAAGAGCAAATGCACTTTTAAACTTCTGCCCAAATGTACTATTTGTCAATGAAATTTGGAAGCTTATTTTCCGTTAATTTGGTGTCTTTTTTCCTTCTTCCAGCACACGGCCTGTCTCTGCAATGCCATCATTGCTTTGCTGAAAGTTCCCCTTTCATTCCAGAGATATTTTTTCCAGAAACTGCAGTCCACCAGCATCAAGGTGAGATACAAAGATCGCTTAAGGTTAATGTAGATTGCATATCAGCTGCTGTCTTCTGAAGATTAAGTGCAGCATAGCTAAGCTTCAGCATCTTACCTCGTATTGATAAAAATTTTGTCATTCCTCTTTATGCCTTTTCCTCCCTTTCGCAAGTGATTTGGTAAAGGAAATGAATATAGACCCTCCTTTTCAGCTGTCAGTACCAAATGTGGGGAGACTGGCATTTGGGAAACGAGCCTACCCATTGCCTCTTAGCTCGGGGATGAGTTAGTGTCTTTCTTCTTGCCTGCAAGAGTCTGTGCCGGAGTGCACCCCACTTTCACTGAACCAGGTCTAGTATGTCCCGGGCCTACCCTCGAGGCACTTTTGCCTTTGAATGACAAGCTTAGATAGAGTTATTAGTATTTGGAAACATTTAAGCCAGTCAAAATACAAAAGATGTTTTGATTCAAAGATTGCAGTTGGTGGGTCGGGAGAAATTGTTCGTCTCCCTGTCAGTTTGTCTGCAGCCAGCTTTGGCACCGGTCAGATGCTTGTGATCGAAAATAGTAGCCCTGGTTTCAAAATGAACTTCCTGATGAGGACAGTGGCTGTGAGGTCAGGGCCGAACTGTCAGTGGCTCAGTTCCAGCTCTTGTTCCACAGTGGCCCTCCCGGTGAATCAGAAAACTGAAGTTTCTTCATCTTCTCATTTAGCATAACTTGAGCTTTATGCAGTTGAGGTGTATTTGGGATTTTTGTTTGTTTGTTTGTTTTTTCGAGGTAGGGTCTCACTAGTCCAGGCTGACATGGAGTTCACTATGTAGTCTCAGGATAGCCTTGAACTCACGGCAGTCCTCCTACCTCTGCCTCCCGAGTGCTGGGATTAAAGGCGTGTGCTACCACGCCCGGCTGGAATTTTTAATGTTTTAAAGAAAAAATATATTAGCTAAAAATGTTATTGATGAGTATACTAAAGCCTTTTGTTTAATTCCAAACTGATTCATTAGTAGAAACTTTTTTAGTACCGTAATGACTTCATTGTACAAATAATCCTAGAATTTTAAGTTTATTTGCATTTAAATTCAGTCAATTTAAAATCTTCTAAGAGAGCTGAGCAGCAGAATTAGATAGGGCAGCTGGACATGAAGATTTACACTGTGTGTTTCTCTAAAGGACCATGGTCTGCTGTAAAAATAATGATAATAATAAAAGCCCTGCCAAAGACACTGGCAGAACTCAAGCACAGCAGGTGTGAGGTGAACAGCATGGCAGACAAGGGCCTGTGGGTTAGGCCAGCACAGGGAGGTCATGGGAGCAGCAGGGATAAGGGTGTCAGTCTGTGCCAATGATTAGTGCAGGCGTGTTGGGCAAAGGAAGCTTGTTTTTGGTCATTGGCATTTATTTTTGCATTCACGTTCCAGCTTGCTCTGTCGCCATCTCCCCGGAACCCTGCAGAGCCCATCGCTGTGCAGAACAACCAGCAGCTGGCGCTGAAGGTAGAGGGCGTGGTCCAGCATGGCTCTAAACCAGGACTCTTCCGCAGAATTCAGTCTGTCTGTCTGAATGTTTCTTCCACACTGCAGAGTAAATCTGGACAGGACTACAAGGTAATCTGGAAGAAAGCTGTGGAGCAGCTGCACCTCCAGACGGAGCCAGTGGACATAACTTAAAGTTCATACTGAGGAGACTGGTGATCAGCCCTCCTCTTTTCTCTGCTTGAACTAGTTAGTAGCAAGATGAAGCAGGCAGGGAGCAAACCACGAGTTAGAAACCGGGCGTGATAGTGTTTGCTCGTTATCCTGGGAGTCAGGGGCCCAAGGGTAGCTCGGACTGCACGGTCTTGCCTCAAGACACTGAAACACAAACACTGAGCAAATGAGCTACATGCCTAGCCCAAGTCTGATTACTGTTAAGCTGTGGAAAAATCAAGAACTCCCTAACCTTGAACCTCTGGTTGAATTTTCTCACCTCACTTAACCCAGTGCACGTGACAGAGCTTAATTTAGGGAGGAGTTCTCTGATGCTCAGAAAGGGAAAGAGAAGGTGCTCGGCTCCCCCAGCCAGGTCCTGCCCTGAAACCTTGCAGTCTGTAAGACCCTCCTTCGGAGGCCAGCACAGGTGCTCCGCATGGAGCCATGCTATCTGCACTAACACACAGTGGCCAAGTGCAGTAAGATCTGTCCTCGCCCAGGAACTCCAGGACTTTGCTGCCTTGAGTGAGTGTCAGTGAGCCCGATGTTTAGGTTGCTAGCCAAAGCCAGGACGCCCAGACACCAAGTGTGTGCCCATGAGATTCCAGCATTCCTTTGCTCAGACATTTCCTTCCAGTTTGTTAGTCACTGGGGCAAGGGAACATGTCTACAGTTGTCCAGCAAAGATGCTCAGATACCCACACTGTTTGTGTCAGATCGTTCAGCATGTTTGAACTAACTAGGTCTCTAGCACAAGAAAGACAGTCTCGGTGAGGGTATGGAGAGCATGTCATGAAAACACCAAGAGACGGACTAGTTTAGGCCATTGTTATAACTGCTTCCTCTCCCCTGGCCCTCTGTCTACTCACTGATAAGACCCAGCCTTCGTTCTCAACCCTTCTGCTCTGTCACACCACAAGCACGGTGCCCAGTCTGCAGCTCTCTTCTCGTCTGTATCGTTTCCCAGTTGAGGAACAGCAGCCATTCCTAGTGGAAGCACTGCTTGTCGACTTCTCTCTGAGTCGATGATGGAAGACATGGCTGTGGAGTGCTGATCACTTTGCAGTGGTGGGCGGAGTTTGCAGCCACCCGAGGGTTGGTCAGGCGGCCTAAGCCGACTTTCCTGAGAACTAAAACATATAACATCAAATATGCCCCTACCATACATAATTGCAAACTCGAACAGGTTGGTGACTTTGTTTCATTGTCCCTGCTAGGGCTTGGTGACCAGCACCTAGCCTGGTAAGGCCCAAATGCTAGACCTAGGGCCACGGAGGTGGGCAGAGGCTGCATACCTCCGACCAAATGACCTCATTGAGACAAAAGCTGCCAGGCGCACTTCCATGTAACTCAGTCATGGAAACACAGGAGGGAGCAGTCTAGCCAAGTAGTCCTCGAAGACACCTTCGTTGTCGGCATGTCTGCCTCTAGTCAAGCATTGTGTTGAGTAGAGATGAGGGACACCAGCAGACTTTATCCTGTCTCTGAAGGGCAGAGCATGTGTGTCTGGACTGAAGAAAGGAATGAGCCCATAGGTCTGTGGAAAAGTTAATTTACTTTGAGGGAGGGGTGTTTGTGAGTTTTTTGTTTGTTTCAGTGTAAACCCTACTGGCTTTGTCTCATTTGTTTTATGTGACAGGATCTCATGTAGCCCAGGCTGACCTCGAACTCCCTATGCAGCTGAGGATGACCTTAAACTCTTGATCTTCTTACCTCTATCTCCCAAGTGCTGGGACTACAGGCTTGTGTTACCACATCTGACTTTGTTTGTGTTTTAAGATAGGGTTTCATGGTGTAGCCCAGGCTGGCCTCAAATTCATGACAATCCTGGCTTAGCCTCCCAAGTGCTACATGCATGTACCACCATCTCCAACTTAGTTGTTGTTTTATAACCAGTTTGCAAAAGAACTGGCACTGAAAGACTGAAAACTAGGTGCTATCCAAGTTCCAAAGTTAATTTTTAAGAGGAATAATGAATCAGCAGTGTAACTCAGGAAAGCCTCTTTGCCTTCAGATTCCCTGAGGCCAGTGGTTCTGTCATGCTTCTTTATTCTCTCTCTCTCCACACTAAAGGGAGATGGTGACTGGAGATGGGGTGGGAAAAACCCTGGAGAGGGCAAGCATGTGAGGGTTCTGCCTGGAGAGACAGTGAGTGGTAGTGGGCTTACTAGGTAAGGCGGTGGCCCTGGATCTTGCCTGCCTTGTTAACCATGTGATCTGACAGAACCCACTTAACCTTCTCTGCCTCTTAAGCAATGATGGGGTTGAAGAAATGGCTCAGCAGTTAAAGGCACTTGCTTGCAAAGCCTTCCAGCCTGGGTTCAATTTCCTAGTACTCACGGAAGACCACATGCACAATGTGGCACCTGTGTCTGGAGTTTGTTTATAGTGGCAAGAAGCCCTGGCATGCCCCATGCCTCCCCTTCTCTCTTAAATAAGAGTGACGATAGTAGCACCCACCTGAGTTGTTTTTAAGGACACCACACACCTAGGAGAGGCCATGGCTCCTGGCAGACACTGAGCACGTAGCTGACAATCCTTTCATTCCAGATCCCCATCGACAGCATGACCAACGAGATGGAGCAGAGGGTGGAGCCTCATAACGATTACTTCAGTACCCAGTTTCTGCTGAACTTTTCCATCCTGGGAACACACAACATCACAGTGGAGTCCTCAGTGAAAGACGCCAACGGCACCGTGTGGAAGACTGGCCCCAGAACGACGATCTTTGTCAAGTCCCTGGAAGATCCTTACTCCCAGCAGCTTCGCCTGCAGCAGCAGCAGCAGCAGCAGCAGGCCCAGCAGCCTTTGCAGCAGCAGCAGCAGCGCAACGCCTACAATCGGTTTTAACTTTAAGCCAAGTTCTTTATCTCCTATTTAACATTTCCATTATATTTTTATTTTGTGTTGGTGACCATGTTCTTCTGTGAAAATCCTTCACTTGCTGCCTAGCACAGACGAATCCTAGCTCGCCAGTCAGTGCAAGGTTCATGCAGGGCAGGAGAACCGAGTCCTGTGGGGGTGTCTTCATGACAGAACCTTCTAGATTCTGAGAACCTGTGTTCTCACAGGGTTGCAGCCCATGCTGCATCCTTGCAGCCTCTCATCTGTCTCCTGTGCTGATGCAGCCTTAATTTATTTTTGGTGTTTAATTGACCCAGAGAGCTGCCAAGCTGCTACATAGAAAAATTAGAGGTTAATAATGGGTTGTTTTTTTCTACTGTGTGTGACTGTGTAAAATAGACTTTTTACATTGTTTCTGAACGTAGAGAATGGTTCACACTTCATGCCAGTGTTTGGAGTTAAAGGTACAGATCTTAGCCTGGTTACAGAATGCTCCACTGAGAGCATGACACCACCTCAGTCGGTTTGGATGCTCAGGGAATGTTTTTTTTTTTTTTTTTTTTTTTGGGGGGGGGGTGGTTTTCTAGAGAGCCAGAAAAGACCTTTATTCTATGTTAGTCCTGGTTAAAAACCATATAATGCATCTCCTGGTCTTAACACATTGCATGAAGACTAATCTAACTGGATTTGAGGTCATGCATTGCTTTGAGATCTTGGTTAGAAACATCAGGGCAATCACAGGACTGCAGGTAGCGGAGCAGTCAATTGGGCTGGATGCATCCCCTCAGAGGAAGTCTGCCTGTGCCCTGGGATTCCCTTTGTAAATAAATTTCTCACTTTTTTTTGCTTGTGTTTTACTTTTTCCATTTCAGAGTCACACTGATTCAAAGGAGGGTTGGTATTGAAGCTGAAAGAAAATGGTGTTTGGGTTTATTTGTTCATTGGCCCCTTGGGTCCCTCCAAGGTCACTCTCCTTCCTGAGCTGCTGCCAACAGCAAGACATTGTCATAAGCATGTACAAGTCAGCTGTGTCCACTATAAATAACATCCCTCCAGATGCCCCCATGGTGCCCAGTGCTCAGTCTGCATCGTGCTAGCATCTGGGCACACATGCCCTGGGAAGGTCAAGCCAGAGCAGTGCTGAGGCCACGTGCAGAGCCCTCAGTCCTCTTACCTGTGTGGAAAGAGCTGACTGAGTTTTGTGACCTGGGGCAAGACCCTTTGTAAAGTGACTGAATCAGGCTGCATCTCATCTGTTACTATCAGGTGGCTAGAAGACTAAAGAGGGAAGTTTTGTGCTGCACATTGAGCACAAGGCCATGTGCTACACACCTGCTCCGCTCACTCGACCGTTCTAGTCCTGTCGCTAATATTACAGTGGATTTCAGGTTTCTGGCACTGTTTCAAGGTAGAATTCTCCAAAAAAGGAAGCAAATATATTAACCCACCAATTTTCTTTGAGGTCTTTCCAAATATTCTTGTTAAAAGATATGCTTGATAGTTGTAAAACTTCAAGTCGGTGTCCTACAGGACCCTGCTGCAAACTTGGAAAGTAAAAGCCAGTCTCAGTAGTTCAGAGTATGAAAGGAGCTATTAAACAAATACACTTTTAGTATGTCCATTAGACCTAGAATTGGAATTTTTATGTTCAGTATAGAATGTTCTGTACTTTCTATACCAACTCTTAAATAGTTGGGGAAATGAATTTATAATTTCAACTAATGACTAGGAATAATACTCAAGAAAGATACACATAGTCATGAGGAAATATGTTCCAAAATTCAGAAATTTGGGTAATAAAGAGCATTGACCGGGTGAATCTAAAAAGGCAGGGCTGGTGGCTCAGACCTCTGCTGCTGCAGCAGAGCCTCGTGGCTGAGTCTGGAGCCACACTGTCCGTGTTCAAATCTTGACTGCGCCTAAATCAATCTGCCTCCTTTCCTCACTGCTGAAAGAGTCTGGTAGTGCTTCATGGGTAGGTGTGGGGGTTCAGTGTGCCTGCCCATGCTGCTAGCATTATCATCCTCTCTGGTAGTGTTTTTCAGTGTTGAATTTTTAAAATTTTGTTTGCTTTTGTTATAATGTGTATGTGTGTGTGTGTGTGTGTGTGTGTGTGTGTGTGTGTGTGTGTGTTTTGTTGTTATGAAACAGTGTCCTGTAGCCCAGCTGAACTAGCTGTATAGCTCAGGTTGGCCTTGAATTCCTGTTCTCCCTGCTGCTACTCTCCAGGTGTAGGGACTACAGGTATGTGTGCCTTCACACCTGGCTAGCTTCTACGTTTAGTAAGTTAGCTCTTAAAATTAAAAAACAGAAACAAAAACTTTTTTTCTACTACTAAACAAACACTTAAACTCAAGGTGCATTGAATAATAAAATATAATATTGACTAAGATGGGATTTACAGTACTTTAAATCATTAAAATATCTTTAAACAAATGCAAAAAAGTTTAAAGTAGCCGGGCATGGTGGCGCACGCCTTTAATCCCAGCACTCGGGAGGCAGAGGTAGGAGGATCGCCGTGAGTTCAAGGCCACCCTGAGACTACATAGTGAATTCCAGGTCAGCCTGGACTAGAGTGAGACCCTACCTTTAAAAACCAAAAAAAAAAAAAAAAGTTTAAATTTCTGCTGGTTGCCTCTAGTGGTAATGGATTAGTCTGTTGACTATGTAGAAACTAAAGTACTGTTGTATTGCATTTTGAATTAGGAGCTCTTCTAACATGAGCTATGGAGCTGAGTGTCAGGTAATTTGCAAGTCACTCTTCACATTCACGTGGCTCACTGGGCCTCGGGTTCCATCACCAGTATATTGCACAAAGGGAGAAGTGGATAGCTCGGTGAGAAGAAACCAGCCAAGCTAAGAGCATGCTTGGGTCCTGAATCCTTAGAGAAGTAGACTGATCTTCCTGGGCCAGTGTCCACCATCAGACCAGGTGAATAAGATTACTTGTTTGCTGCCTAGAGCAGGCAGGACAGGAGAACCTTGTGTGATGGTGGTGAAAAGCTCTAACCTCTCTCCAGTACAGCCACGAGCCGAGCTGCATGGAGCTCCTTAGCATATGGCTCGGGTGAAGTTGGTATGGCCTCCTGAAGCTGTTGTCGGCAGCACTGGACAGTGCAGGGGTGAAAGACAAACTGTCGCTGCCTGAAGGCCTGTTGGATCCTTTGTCACACTGAGCTTCTGCAGGAAGTTTGCAGGTGACATCCAGCATTCCTGTATGTGCGTTGCTTCTGTTAATACAATACTATGTCACTCAACAGACCCTGCTCTGTCCACAGCATGGCCAGGCACTCAGACATTAGAAGTGCAGCAGGACGTGGTGAGAAGTCCGAAGGCCTGGATTTCCTACCGCGGTACTCAGGGCAAGGCACCGTCTCCTCTTCCGTTTCTTACCTAAGAACACAGACCTTTCACATCAGAGGCTGTGTTTTATTGGCTCTGCCCAACCCAGTCCATTCTCCTGAGGTAGTATTAGGGTTTTGAATTGTAACTGGGATGGAAATGGTGAGTCACACCAAGACCTTAAACTCCTGGTTTCTGCAGTCTAGTGAAAAGTTCTACGTGGTGTAAATTTACTTTTAAAAAACCTATAGCTATAAAATAACACATTCTATGTCCTTCCTTTATCCGTTCTGTTAATTTCCCAGAGAAGTTCTCTTTTACATGGTCAAGTTGTGCAAGAAATAACTGCCCTCTATTATTTCGGTCTGGTTAAAGATTGACTTGGTCAAAGTGGAGCTTGTCTACAGGCCTGGCCTTTGTGTACCTCATTCTTCCCACTGAGGTCTTTTGTTGTTTCAGAAAAATTATAAAGGGACCAATTCCAAATGACAGAAAACTCGGGGTGGGGTGGGGGAGAAGCTCCCACACACCAGAGGGCAGATGCTTTAAGGAAGAAACACTTCACCTCAGCTTTCTTTGGTCTCCTTGGCTATTCTGCTGGTGAGTAAATAAATGGAACAGAAGAAAGTGGGGGGGACGAATTACATTATCCTGAGAGTTGTGAGAAGATACAGTGTTGAGGCCCTGGAAGGTAAAAATGGCTGTTCTGCCTGGGGTGCCTGATACCCTCAACACCCCCCCCCCATTGGAGCTTGACTTCCTCCGGGTGTCCCCTGGTGATGCAGAGGGGGAGAGCTGTGCAGCGGTCAAGGCTTAGTGTCCCTCCTCCAGCTTGTTCCTCTGTCCCCACCCACAGCTAGGATGGTCATTGAGAGCTGAAGGGCCCTGTGGAGATCCAAGTGTGGAGAGGAGTTCCAGCTGTGAGCCCGCAGGACCAGGCTCAGCCGTCTCTCAAGGACATGGAGTTCCTCTTCTAAAATCTTCATAGTTCCCTTCCTTCTGCCCCTCACCCCACCCCCTTGGGTCATGAGGAACTGGCCACCGTCGGTGTTGTCTCCTTTTGTATCACTTGCCCTTCCCATTGTCTACTTGACGTCATCCTTGCAAGCCAGAGAGGCAAAAGGATGTTTTGTAGAAGAGATGCCCCTGAAGGTGTACAGTGTGTGCCCCACATGGACAGGCGCATACTCAGGCCTGTTACAAAAACTGCTCTGGCCAGCTGCTTGCTGGGTGACTCAAATTCCTCAATGTCGCGTTCCAAGGCACCAGGGCGTCAGGGAGAATGACTGTAAATCACAGAATCACTTAGGCAGCATCAGCTCTGTCTGCTCCGTGGTCACTGTCCCATGGGATGCTCAGTGGCCTATTAGCCCTGGCTGGGATTGCTCCTGTCGGGGAGGGAGCTCATCTGGGCTCTCCTTGAGGGCCCTTGACAGAGGAGGCTAGAGGCTGCCCTGGACATGATCCCATGACTAAGTAGCTGAGGGAAAATGTTTCCTCCCCAGAGCATGGCAGGTAGCTGCCATCCAGGGATCTGCTGTGGTCCAAGCAGATCCGTATGGAAGGCTACAGACAGCCCTGATTTCACTCACTGTGTGTTTGTTGAACTTGGACAGTACACCAAGCTTTGGGAGTCGTGAGGGGCCAGTGAGCTCTGGGCCCAGGGTAATGAGAAACCTCCAATGGCCTTGACTACTTGATGAACCCAGCTTAGTGCCTGACCAATTTCCAGTGACAGGGCAGGGAAAGCTCTTTAGGCAGGCCTTACCGGGCTGGGTGGTGAAGCACAGCCTGTCAGGCAAACATGCTTAGCCTGTGCCCATCCTCACAGCTCACTCGGTTTCTTTATACCCAACCTGCACCCCTCATGCAGCTTTAGCCTACCTTGGCTCTGTTTCAGGCAGACTGAAAATTCTACCGAACCCTGGCCCGAGAGAGAGCTAGCTAACCCTAACATCAGCCCTACAGAGCTGGTGTTAGCCCTGGCTCTCCTAGGTCATCCAAGGACCTGGAGCTCTCAGACTTGATTCTCTTGGGAGGTGTCTGCCCACTCCTCAGGCCTCTCTGTGAGACTGAGCTGACCATCACTCCTCTCAGCACAGTGGATCCTGCATAGTTCCTGGGTCAGAGCTCATTCCCTTCTGGTACCTCCACAAACGACATGAAAGAAGGAAATTTAGAATTCTTTTTTTTTTTTTTTTTTTTTTTTGAGGTAGGGTCTCACTCTAGCCCATGTAGTCTCAGGGTGGTCTTGAACTCACGGTGACCCTCCTACCTCTGCCTCCCCAGTGCTGGGATTAAAGGCGTGCGGCACCACACCTGGCTGGAAATTTTGAATTCTAATGGAAGTGTGGGTTGAAGTTGAGTAGCTTAGTTACCTGTGGAAATAATATACTCAAAGAAGAAGGCGACCTGTGTGATCTGCCTCAGGGAGTGTTTCAGAGGCTGGGGGTGAACTAGCCCATCCCTCAGCAGACTGAGGGGGCTCTGCCTACAGCTTGCAGACATGAGTAACTCCTGCCAGCCCGGCCATCCTGGGGGCAAATGCCTAAAGCCACGGTCCCAGATGGGATGAGGGACAGAAGTGTGCAGAGGAGAAGCGCCTGCTGACAGGTGAGAGGTGTTGTCTCACCTCAGTGTGTGTGAGGTATGTGGCCTGCTTTTGCAGAAGGGACTGTCCTTCACAACCTTCCCCTTCTCTTCCCACCCATGTCACCCTGATTCACAGCCTCATTGTGTCATCCTGGAATGTTGCTTGTTTCATTCTCTGAGCTTCACCTTCCTAGTGGTAGAGGTGGAGAGGAGGAGGAGAGTGGGAGAGAAGATTAGGAGAAATGAGGACTCCTGATGTGGCCCAAAGTCTTTCCTCACATTGAAGACCTGCTCCCCAGTGTAGCCGCAGGCCTTCGCTCTGCCTGTGACGCATGTGCCTTTGCATGCCACATCCCAATGCTCAGCTTTGTGAACTTGTCCAGAGCCCAATCTCAAAATTCTCCAGGCTGGAAAAGCCCACCCATCCCCCCCCATTGTTTTTCTGACCAGGCATTGTGCCGGGTTCCTCCAGTCAGCCTCATTCAGTCTTGTCTGGGCTGCCTGGCTCTCAGGGTTGGTTGGCATCACTGTGGACAAATTGGCTAAAGCTGCCACTGGAAACAACTTCCTCTATTGTCCCCTTCCCCCCACTCCACCTCGCCATCCCCAAGGTCCTCAGTTGGGCCGTTCTTTCCTGACTGGCCTGCCTGCTGACCTGCCCTTTGCTCACCTCAGACACAGGTGTAGGAGCAAACTTGCCAGGACTTCTGAGTGCCAAGTGTATAAAGGCAGGAGTGTGGGCCACAGGTTTCACTGATGCCAGTGTAATCCCAGAGGCTCTGGTCTGAGGTGGGGAGGAGCGGGCGCCAGCTGGTACATACTGTAATTCCAGCACTTGGGCGGAAGTGGGAAGATTGTGAGTTGAGGCAGGCCTGGACCACACAGCCTGATGCAAAGGAAGAGGAGGAGGTGGGGACACATGTCTCCCTCGCTCCCCTCCAGCAGCAGCCTGTCAGAAGTTGAGCATACTGTCCCTTGGGTGTCACCCGGGGTCTCCCTCCCTCTCTCTCCATGCAGGACACCATGTAAGGAGGTGGCACATGCATAGTCCCTCTCTGGAAGCTTCCAGCACAGACATATGTATTGGAATGCATTTGTTCACCCCTGCTGCTAAGATCTAGGGGAGCTGCAGAGGGGTCCTGGGGTGAGTGTCGGTAAGTGGACAATGGGAGATGTCAGGGACTAGGAAGACAATGAGACTTCATAGAGGGCTTCACCTCATGGAGCCCCCCAAGCAGGCCCCTGAGATTCAAAACCGCTACTTCCCACCTGCCAGCCGGCATTTTCCTCTTGTGCCCCCCCCCACCTGCTGTCACTTGCAGCTTCTACCATGTGTGCTGGGCTTGGGCTCTCCGAGCCGCCCTCTGGGTGGCTGGCCCAGTGGCAGAGACGTGTTCCCTGCAGGAGAGAGGGCAAAAGAAGGCAGCATGGCTGCTTCCTGGCCAACACTCCCTGGCTGCCCTGTGTCTGTCCTCTGAGCTGTTCCTCTGGGCACTCCCTGTTACCTGATCTTCCCAGGCTGATGGATGGACGCATGGGGAGAGGCAGAGGGTTAAAACAAGACAGACTAGGGCTGGAGAGATGGCTCAGCGGTTAAGGCACTTGCCTTCAGTGCCTAAGGCCCCTGGTTCAATTCTCCAGTACCCACATAAGCCAGACCCATAATGTGGTGGCCCTGGTGTGCGCTCTCTCTCTCTCTCTCTCTCTCTCTCTCTCTCTCTCTCTCTCTCTCTCTCTCTCTCTCTGTATCTCTCTCTCTGTATCTCTCTATTTGAAAATGAATAAATAAAATACTTTAAAACAAGACAGACTAGAACAACAAAGTCAGCCTTTCTCGTATCCAAAACAAGAGCCTCAGACTGGGAAGGGCAGATAGTGGCTCTACAAACAGCAGAGTCACTTGGGATGTGTTCACTCTCTTGCTGTTCCCTGAACCCCAGAACACTGCACACCCCCATCCTTTGTGCTGCTTGGCAGTGCACCCCTTCCCCCTCGCCAGCGCTGCTCAGCACCCTGAAGCCTGCTCTCTTTTGCCCAGAAGTCCCAGGGCTGTGTCTGCCCAGCCCCCGTCTCTGTCACACTCCCCCTACCCAGTCAGCATCCACAGGGAGGAGCCAGGAGCGTCTGTGTTCTTGGCATACAGCATGGTACGAGGTGCAGATCGCTACTGGGGTTCCGGTGGGCCGCTCTTCAGTAGCTTCCTGTCCTCCACGCACGGCCCCTGAGAAATGGCTCTCAGCCTGTGAGCTGCTACTTCTCATCCCTCACCCCGAAGCAGGCCACCCTTCGAATGGCCAGCACTCCCAGCTCACTGACTGGGCCCTGGCTCCTTTGCGAGCAGGGTGGAGCTCTGTCAGCCGTGTCCCTGGCCGCCAGTGTCTCCATCTGTCTTGAGGTTGTAGTCCTAATTAGAAAGCTCTCTGGGATTCCTGAAAGGACTGGTATTGTGTCTCCGAGCTACAAGAGCAAGCCAATTAATGTGAACTAGGAAATAATCAGGGCACTTGTTCCCAGAAGCACATTGATTCAAACCACAAAAGCTCCTTGGAACAGGCTGGAGAACCGTAAAAGCCGGAGCAATCTGCAACCCCTGAGGGAGGGGAGCTATGCCAGGCCTTGCTGGAGAGTTCATTGGTGGTTCTTGGCCAGTCTTGTCCCTCAGGTGTTCCTGCTTTGGTGTCGCTTCCCTGCTGTGAGTCTCTGAGGGAGTAACTGACGTCTGGGGGTTTCCTTAAGGAGCTCAGAATGGGCCTTAGTTCATCCGTTTTCCTTCTCTGCAAGGTGAGAACAGATCCCAGGAATGGAAACAGCATCACCTCTGCTTCTAAAATGTGCAAAGCAGAGATAGGATCTGAGTCCTGACTTACCCAGCCTTTGTCACTTCTGGTCAGCAGCTCGGGAAGCCACCTGGGTACTCTGGCTCTGTGGAAAGTAAAAGTCACCTTAACTAATGTGACACCTGGAGTGAAAGTGTTTTCAGGATGACTAAAGAGGGCAGAAAGGACAGAACCTGTGAGGAAAGAATAGGACTGCAGTTACACAAAAACTTCACATTTCCGAATAGCAAAAGCACCGTAACCAAAGTAGCAAAGAAAACGACTTGTGAAGACTATATTTGTAATATTCATAAGAGAAAAAAGCGCAATAGACTTTAACACAAACCTGGTGTGGTGGTGCATGCCTGAGATCCTAGAACTCCCTCATCAGGGAGCCTGACGAGATGATCGTGAGATTGAGCCAGCCTGGGCTACCTAAGGAGGCTGTCTCAAAAAGGAGAGAGGGGAAAAGCACAAAAAGTCTTAATATTAGAAATTTTTGAGTCATCAAGAGGAAGACAAGGCACCTGATAGAAAAATGGGCTGAGGACAGACTCCACCAGCAAAACTATACATGGTAACGAACAACAGTTCACTCACAATAAATCCTGCTGCGATTATAAATACTTTAAGTATCAATGTTTATGAATGCAAGTCACACAGAACACCTCTGTAGAACTAAGACAGTCAAGGGTGCAGCCGATGTGGTCGCACTAGAGAAAAATGAGATTGGAGGGACCCACCCCATTCAAGAAGGTGGTAGATTCTGAGGAGGAAGAGGGTGGGCTGGGGTTGGAGAAGCCATGGAGGCTTCCGGGACATTAGTAATGCTAAGCTAGATGGTTTATAATTTATGTTCCTATGTGTTAGAAATATTATTTGTATTTAACAGCCGGGTGTGGTGACGCACGCCTTTAATCCCAGCACTCAAGAGGCAGAGGTAGGAGGATTGCCATGAGTTCAAGGCCACCCTGAGACTACAGAGTAAATTCCAGGTCAGCCTGGGCTAGAGCGAGACCCTACCTCGAAAAACAAATATATATATATATATATAAATATATATATATATATATTTGTATTTAACATTTAATAAAGACAAGTTATAAATTATTTTAAAATACCACTCCTGGGGTAGAGGATTGTTGTAGTTACCTTGTTGCACCCAACCAAAACCAGCTGAGGAAAGGATTTTTCATTTTGGCTTACAGTCTACTTATTTCCAACCTGTATTTTTCTGGTGTTTCCTGGCTCCGAGGGCAGTTATCAGGGCCGATGTAGGGTCTGCAGCATTAGGAAGCGTCGGGCTTCCCCTTGAGGGGCCCTGACTCTCCAGACACTTGCTTTGGGTTTTTCTGTCAAAAGTTCCAAATTCCTGGGGGAGGGAATCTAGGTGGGTCAGCGCATAAACATGGCTGCCTGATGTTGTTCCATCCTCAGAAGGGCGCTGTCGTGCTAACATGTCACTGTCCATCACTAGCCTGTGGCAAGCAGAAGCACAGACATGGCCGCCGAAGAGCCATGCTGCCGTCAGGACCTTGCTGGCCCACCCCACACTCACTCAGGAGGGGCTGAGGACAGAGGTGAGGTGGACATGACATGGAGCAGAATGTCACCCAGCCAGTCTCAGAGAGTGCCCTCTGCGCGCCTGTTCACCTGCCCGGGGGACCTGGCTTTGATTTCCATGACCTGGCAGAATCCACCAATCCAGAGGGGAAGTGGACGTGGACCGCAAAGGAGGCCCTAAGAATACCCAAGTCTGGGTGGATAACTACAAGAGATTAAGCTTCCTCGTGTAATCATAAATTGACTCGTTCAGCCACTGATAAGCTCCCTCACAAGTTCTTTCGTGAAAAAGATATGATACAGCATGGCATGAGAAGATACGAGTGAGAGACGTGGTATGTGATGGCTTCAATTCCCTTCATGCCAGGAAAAGCCTCTTCAAGGCTGAGAGACCAGTGTCAAGAAACAGGCTGATGCCTGGAAAGAGAGCAAGGGCTTAAGAGTTAGTTAAGGGCTGGGGAGATGGCTCAGCGGTTAAGGCACTTGCCTCCAGTGCCTAAGGCCCCGGGTTCAATTCCCCGGGACCCACATAAGCCAGACCCACAAGGTGGTGGCCCTGGTGCTCTCCCCCCCCCCTGCTTGAAAATGAATAAATATCTTTTAAAAAAAAAGTTATTTAAAAGTGTGGCACTCCAAATCTGCCACTCACCCAATGTGCAACTTGGGCATTTTACTTGAGATAACAGTGCCCTCCTAGATGTTAACACGGCCATAACAAGTGTGCCACGCACCACGCTCCTACCTGCCTCATTCTTGTTCATTGTAAATTCTTCTTCGGCTTGCGTGTGCCAAGTTCTCCCGACCCTGCCTGACTTCCCTGCTACAGATGCTTCAGGACCACCTGGGCAATAAAGTTCCTTTTAATTCAATGCTCCTCGTTCTATAAGAAGAGAATTTGGTGGTTAGACACTTGTCCCAACCCTTGGCTGGAGGCCTGAGTCACTTGAGTCACCATCACCTGCAGAGAGAGACAGTGACACACGGCCATGTGGCCCCAGCTAAGAGATGAGCCAGTGAATCAAGAAGCGTTGGGTCCAGTCAGATAAGGGACAGCCTTCGTACTAGGGAATCTCAAAGGTTGCTTCCAGGCCAAAATTGCCATGATACTCAGATCTTCCTTTGTTCAACTCATGAATCCCAGTAGGTCAAAGCCCAGAGAGGCCAGCTGACTCACACTGAGCAATGGCTGGGCTGAAATTAGGGCTGTGGCCTTCAAGCCGTAATCACTGAGCTGGAAGAAAGAACCCATCAAGAACCCAGCCAGGTCATAGATCAAGTGGACCTGCTGAACATCTACAGAACATCCCCTCCAAACCCTGCAGAATGTTCCCCCTCTGAAGCCCATGGGACTTTCTCTAAGACAGAGGTGAACAGTCTAATGTTATGTCATGACACAAAGCAAGTCAACAAATACAAGAAAACTGAAATAACACCCTGTATTCTATCTGACCATCATGGAGTGAAACTAGAAATCAGCAGCAAGAGAGACTATGCAACTCACTGAGATTAGACAGCATGACACTGAATCCAGAACGGGGTCATTGAAGAGAACAAGAAGAAAATAAAAAAATTTCTACAATCAAATGAAAATGAAAACACCACATGTCAAATTTTATAGACGACACTGAAAACAGTCTTAAGACTGGAATTTATAGTTACTAGTGCCTCAATTAAATTAGCCAAATCTCAAATAACAATGTACCTCGGGGCCTTGAAAAAAAAAAGAAAAACAAGAATAAGTCAAGCTCAAAAGCAGTAAATGGAAAGAAATAATTAAGATCGGAGTAGAGGCTGATGAAACAAAAAGGAAAACAATGAAATAAAGAGTTCTTAGAAAACATGAACAAGATAGGTCAGACCCTTAGCCAAACTAGTCAAAAGAGAGAGAGGACCCAAATTAATGACATCAGAGATGAAAAGGAAGTCTTTACAACAGAAACCAATGAAATTCAGATAATTGTCAGAACATGAAAAATTTAGATTCCATTAAATTGGAAAATTTAGAAGAAGTGAACTAATTTCTAGACCTACAAAGTCACACAAAGATGAGATAAATGAATTAAATAGATCTGTAACAAGCAACAAGATTAAGCACTAACTTTAAAAATCTCCTAAATAGGGCTGGAGAGATGGCTCAGCAGTTAAGGCACTTGCCTCCAGGGCTTAAGGCCCCCGGTTCAATTCCCCAGGACCCACATATGCCAGACCCACAAGGTGGTGGCCCTGGTGCTCTCTGTATGTCTCTCTCTCTCTCTCTCTCTCTCTCTCTCTCTCTCTCTCTCTCTCTCTCTCTCTCATCTCTCTGCTTGAAAAATGAATAAATAAAATATTTTTTAATCTCCTAAATAAAAAGTCGAAGCCTAGATGGATAGATACTAGGCCTTTAAAAAATAAAGCCAAAGCTTCTCAAACTGTTTCATGACAGGAAAGGAAGGAAAGCTCCCAGTCTCTTGAATGCAGCATGACCCTGATTCCAAAACCAGGTACAGAGTCAGCCCTGGTGATGCAAGCCTGTTATCCCAACTCTTGAGAGGCTGAAGGAGGATCACTGTGATTTCAAGGCCAGCCTGGGACTAGAGTGAGTTCCAGGTCTGCCTAGGCTAGAGCAAGACCCTACCTCAAAAAAAAAGAGAGAGAAAATTGTAGGCATTCTCTTTGATGAACATAGGTGCGAAACTCCCAATAAAATACTTCAGGAACACATCAGAAAGATCACTCACCACTATCAAGTTGGCTTCATTCCAGAGATGCAAAGATGGTTCAGTATAAATGAATACATCAATGTAATACATCTGTGGTGATTTGAATCAGATGTCCTCTATAAACTCATGTGTTTTGAAAATATTTTTTTCCAAAGGGAGAGAGAGAGAGAGAGAGGGAGGGAGAGAGGTTGGGTGCACCAGGGCCTCCGGCCACTGCAAAAGAACTCCCAAAGCATGTACCACTTTGCATCTGGATTACATGGGTACTGGGGACTCGAATCGGGGTTGTTAGACATTGCAGGCAAGTGCTTTAACCACTGAGCCATCTCTCCAGCCCAACTCACGTGTTTTGAATGATTCTCAAGGACAGAAATCACTGAATGTCTCAAAAGATAAAGAAAGAGCCCTTGACAAAATGAAAATCCAACATTCCTTCTTGAAGAGATCAGAAATAGAAGGAACTTTGTCTCAACATAATAAAGACTTTTTACACAACAAGCCAATAGCCAACATCATACTAAACGGGAAACCCCAAAGCATTTCCATTTCTTCTAGAACAAGAACAGAGGCTCCGCTTTCTCCACTCTTGCTTCATAGCACTTGCAATTTTCGCTAACAGTGAGACAAGAGAAGAAAATGAACAGAAGACGTCGCGATGCTCTTGTTTGTAAAAGATATGATTCTACGCACAAGAGACCCCAAAGCCTCCACCTGAGACTCTGATCTGAGGAGTGCTCCCAAATGCCGGCGTCCGGAGACAAAAGCGACCTCCCCAAGTTAGTAGCCTTTCTACATGCCGGTGACAAACAGAGATAATCAAGTGAAACAACCCCATTTACAAGTGCCTCAAAATTAATGAAATGCCTTGGAAATAAAGAGCCTAGAAGCAGAAGATCTCTACAGTGAAACCTAAAACTGAAGAAGTTGCCAGGCCTGGAGGCTCATTCCTGAAATCTTGGCACTTGGGAGGCTGAGGTAGAAGGCTCATCGTGAGTGTGAGGACAGCCTGGACTACAGAGTGAGTTCCAGGATAGCCTGAGCTAGAGTGAGACCCTGCATCAAAGAAAGAACAAAAATTCTGAAGAAGACAGACTCATGGATTAGAAGAATTAATATTATAAAAACGGCTACTTACCAAAAGTAATCTATAGTCTTGATATAATCCCAATCAAAATTTCAATGCCAATGTTCACAGAAATAGAAAAACAGGTTTAAGATTCATATGAAAGCTCAGAAGATGCAATGCCAAAGTAAGCCTCAGCAAAAGTATAGTCTGGTGTGTTTTCTCTCATTCACGGTTCTTGGAGTTTCTATAGATACATAAAATCGTGTGTGTATAAATGACAAGAAAGAGGGAGTGAAACTCGCCAGGGCAACAGGGACTAAAGGGTGGGCAAAGGGGAAGGAAGGAAGGAAGTTAGGGGGTGTGGGGGGGATATGCCTGGCAGACAATATGCCCCTGTATGAAAATTTAAAATATTTTATTTATTTGAGAGAGGGAGAGAGAGGCAGACAGAGAGAGGCAGAGAGAATGGGCACGACAGGGCCTCCAGCCACTGCAAATGAACTCCAGACACATGCGCCCTCTTGTGCGTCTGGCTTTACATGGGCCCTGGGGAATCAAACTCAGGTCCTTCTGCATTGCAGGCAAACGCCTTAACGGCTAAGCCATCTCTTCAGCCCAATTTTTAAAAAATATTTTATTTATTTAGAAAATTTAAAACACAATGAAAGAACACAGCTCCCCGTAGATATTTCAGTCCCACATACACAGCTTTCAACGGGCCAACAAGACACCCTGGTGATTTTTGAGAGCTCCCTTGATCATTAATGTTCAACAGTTTTTACTATGTTCATTCATTCAGTAAACTATTTGGCACCTGCTCTAGGCAGTAGTATGGCAGTCTCTCAGGTGTATCAGCTGCCTTCCTGCTACTTTCTCGTTGGAAACCGTGACTGGAAAGCTCTGGCCTGAGCTCAGTACCACCCTTGACAAGTCTTCAGGCCTCCGGACCCTAACGCTTGCCATGGGGGATGGAGGGCAGGAAACAGTGTGAACGTGAGCCAGGCAGAGGTCTGAGAGGAGAGGCACCTGTAGTGGGCACACCTGCCTCCCCACCAGCTCACAGAGACAAGGTGACAAGAGGGACAATGGAGACACAAGGCCTGGACACCAGCAGGAAGTGGTTGGGTCAGGACCTGCCCGATGCCTGGATACCACCCGAGGGTTAGGAAGGAAGGGATTTCATGGAGAATGGGATCATTGGGGCAACACGATTGGACCAGGAAGAAAAGATCTGGAAAGAGATGAAAAATCCCAGATTTCATCAGGAGTCATTGCGACAAGCCCTGGCGAGGTGAGCGAGGTG
>PVHP010002296.1:0-21070 GCA_004024765.1 Zapus hudsonius
CCCTCCTTCCTTCCTTTCTTCCTTCCTTCCTTTCTTCCTTCCTTCCTTCCTTCCTTCCTTCTTTCCTTCCTTCCTTCCTTCTTTTCTTCCTTCCTTCTTTCCTTCCTTCCTTCCTTCTTTCCTTCCTTCCTTCCTCCCTACCACCCTCCCTTCTTTCTTTTTTCCTTCTTGCTTGCTTGCTCCTCTGTGTTTTCTGATGCCTTCTTTCTTTTCTTCCTCTGTGTAAATATTCACTGAAAGCCTGTCACATGCTAGGAACCCCGCTGGAAGCTGGGATACAGCATTCACTTGCAAGGACCCAAATGAACATGGTGAAGATAGATTATGATGAGGACTATGGAAGACACGGTGACTAGAGAGAATCTTGAAAGGGTCAGTGAGTGGAAAGGTTCTGAGTGCTAACATGGGGTGGTACAAGGCATCCACTGGGGCTCACACTGTCCTTCCAAAGCCCCCCCCCCCGCCACCAGGAGAGTGCTGCTCAGACACCTCAGCATTTCCAGGGCACAGAATACTGGTGAACTCTGGGGAAAGACTCCTCTATTCCATGGGGAGCAACAAGATGAGCCTTAGTTTCCTCATTCCTAAGTGATTGTATCCACCTCTGGTGATTCTAGAGTATAGTGATGCACTATAGAAAAGTGACTTGGATTTTCAGCAGAAGTGAGCTCTGTTAGATACAGGAAAGTGGGACATTCTAGCAGGCTTCCATGGAGGAACCTTCCTTGTGTTGGCAATTGAAAAAGAAGGAAAGCCCTCACCTACCTTCTGTGAGTGCCTGGCACTTCATAGGTTTCATGGTGTGAAGTGCATACATGAAACACATCACTGTTATTCTTAAGTGAGGGATTCCAGAGGATTCTCTCTCAAGTGATCACACAGCCTGCTGCCACTGCAGGGGTGGCTCTTTGTTGGCCCATTTTCAGCTGGACCAAGGGACAGGATGCAACAAAAGCAGAAATAAAGAAACTTTGTGCAAAGTTGCTTTAAAAAATGAAGGCCAGGACTGGAGAGATTGCTCAGTGGTTAAAAGTGTTTGCTTGTAATGCCTGATGACCCAGGTTCAATTCCCTAGTACCTACATAGAGCTAGATGCACAAAGTGGCACATGCATCTGGAGTGTTCATTTGCAATGGCAAGAGACCCTGCTGTGCCCATTCTCTCTTCTCGTCTGTCTGTCTGTCTGTCTGTCTCTCTCTCTCTCTCCTTGAAAATAAATAAATAAAATATTTTTTTAAAAAATTTGGGCTAGAGTGGTTTTGAAACATAGAGAGGACACTGAGGAAACCTCACATCAACCAAGAGACCCTTTCGTTGCTGATCAGACTGATGAGAGGGTCTCACTGCAGTATACCTCCTTGCTGAATGATAGGGACCATATTGCCAAGGTCCATGTAGAATGCTATAGGGAGTGTATTGTACTAATTCCTGGCAGGAAATGCTAGCAACATAGAGACAGACTAGCATCTCTGTCCACGTCTGCCACCTTTTCATCCAGGATACCTGCAGGGCCAAGAAATGGCTCAGCCTTTGGTCACTAGTCACCAGCAAGCAGTGCATCACGTTTGCTGCATCTGCATGTGGAAATGGCTATGGTGGTCTCCCTGAAGGTACCCACAGGCCCCCACCCATATGACTAAGCTGGCAAAGGCAGGGACAATTGTATCCCCAGTGTCTCCATGACTCTTCTCTGGGTAAAGTGCCAGCCAGAGAGCTGAGGCAGAATTACTGCCCCATTTTGCTGGGCCCCAGGATGAAGCATCAGAACTCCTGGTGGAGGGGAGGGGAGGTTCCACATACCTCACAGGTGCAAGCTGGAGCAGAAAGCTAGGAGGAAGGAAGCAAGAGTAGAATCCCCACAATGTGACCAGGGGGATGATGTCAGAGGGGCTCCAGGGGAGAGGCTACAAGGGAATTTAGGAAATTTTGACTTTTTTGTTGTTGTCTTGGTGGTGGCAGTGTCAGGTTTGTGTGCGTGTGTGCGCGCGCGCATGCACGTGTGTGTGTGTGTGTGTGTGTGTGTGTGTGTGTGTGTGTGTGTGTGGTGCTGCAGTAGAGCCCAGGGCCTCACACATGCTCGACCACTGGGCTAAGTTCTCAGAGGGGAATTGGTGCCCATTGAGAACAGACTGATTTATGGGGTAAACAAAGCAACCTGAAAGGCATGCTCAAAGAGATAGCCCACAGGGACTGTCCTTGACCCAAGCTTAAGTCTTAAGTCATTGAATACATATTTCTACTCCCAGGAGCCAGTTGAGAGCTAAAGAAGAGCAGGGGGGGGGGTCCTCACCTCTATAGTCAAAGACTAAGGCCCAGAGATAGAACTCAGGACGCGATTTCCAAAAGCACCATCTCCTGTCCTGTCTGAGAGTAAGTGGCCACTGACAGAATTCCTGAAAGACAGGGAGGGGCTGACTCTCCCATGTTCCCATGAGCAGTGTGGCCCCGGCTTCTTCTGGTCTTCCTCTGAGGTGCACTCCTGCCCAGAAACACCCATTCTGTCCCAGCAGCGTTCTCATGAGAGTGAACCCAGACTCTCTGGGCCCAGGTTTAAGTCCTATGGCACCTTGTCTTCAAGAGGCGAGAGAAGAGTTCCTTCACATGTTTGAAAACACTCCAGTCCCCAGCCTTTTCCAGGGATGGCTATTTCTAGGCTCACTCTTATGTGGGAGGAATGTACGCCTCTCTGCTCTGCTCACACTGCTCTAATACCAGCCTGGATCGACCCTCCTCCCTCTCTCTACCATCCACAAGAATGTCATGAATGGTGGTGGTGGTGGGCTTCTCACTACAACAGACACAAACAGTGCTGACTTACAGTGGTTCTACTAAGGCTCTTTCAACTTCACAAAACTTCCAAAGCAATACTGATTCAATCAAAAACCATTTGAACTTGGAGTTTGATGCTTTTCCAAGCTAGTGATAATGCAGTTAGGTCCTCTTCCATGATGCTGCGCAGTGGCAACAAGCCACAGGTGCTTGACCCCTAGAGAAGGTGAGCCCTGCCACCAAGGGTTCAGTAGGCCAGGGGAATTCAGAGCAGTTTCAGCTTACAATACTTTTGAAATACACAGGTTCATCAGGTCACAAACCATCATAGGTGGGGAGCCCTTGTACTTGAAATGGAGTTGTCAAAATTCACATCTATGAAATGCCCAGCCAAATGAACACAAATAAACACAGGTATTAATAACAAAGTCAATAAAATCCAAATTCTGGGCATGTCTCTCTCCACCTCTGAGCAGCCTCATTTCCCAGAGGACCTCACCTTGTCTGTCTCTGCAGTGATGGGCACCTGCATTGGCTGATGGGAGGGGAGAGGGTAAACCGTGTTCCTCTGATACAATGGAGCTGGGCAAGGCAAGGAATATGAAGAGTCCCAAACTCTAACAAGGGTCTTTGGCCCTGTTCCAGGAGAGCACTGACACCCTAATATCTCATAACTTCCCTTTACCCCTCCAAAAAATCCTAATGGGGCTGCATGGGAAGTAAATCATACTGGAAAGTCAAGGAGAATGTGCTTGGTCATTTCTTTGGTCTGCTACATGGTGGGTGGCCCTTCTACCTGCCACCACATCTGTCCTGCCAAAGCATGGAAAGTTCTGCAGAGCAGGAACTGTCTTTAACCTTTACACAAACCATCAAGGCTTGGTACTCCCAGGGGGTCTTCTTAAGTGATGCTAGAACCATGTCTGGGCCTTATCCAATCCAAGCTCTATTCTCTATGCACAATTCACTAGTGATTCAATCCCTTAACAGCCATCAGGATACAATGGTCCCTGAAAAGGTTGACTGTGACACTCAGCATGTGGCTGGGACCCTAATCTTTCGGAACATCTCATCATTAGATGGGGACTCTATGGACACAAATTTCATACAGATTTTTCCCATGAGATGCTAATAGCAGTTATTCATATTTGCCAAGTTCATTCCTCAAGGACTAATGACTGATCTGGAGAGAGCCAGAAAGCTCCCAAGAATTTAATCAAGGGCAACGAACCATGAGAATTCCCTTAGGGGCAGTCACCTGAGAGACCTCTGCTTTCTCTAATTCTGCAAAGACTATATTAAGCTGTTGCTTTCAATGGTGCTGGTTGTATATTTAAAGCGTCTCCCTGGGGATAAGGTGGTACACTGATAAACACAGGTAAACACAATTCCTGAATCCAAGCCAAGAAGCATGGGTGTTTGTGCAACTGGAGGAGAGGGAGACACATTTGGAAAATTCTAACTAAGTGGAAAGCACTGGTCAGTATTTCAGAGAGTTGACCAAGAATCCTCGCTCAGGAGCATAGGTGGCACCACACATCTAACTAGCAGGCAAAGTTCGCAAACATTCAACCTGCTGAACGCAGCATGGGTGAGATACATATATGACCTGGTGAATGCTGTTCCATCCTGGGGCACTGATTCAGGAAAATAACAAGCTTCTTTGAGGGAAGAACTTACTGATCTAAGTGTTGCAACACTTTTGCATCTGGCTTTAGGTAGGTGCTAGGCGGTTGAACTCAGGCCAGCAGGCTGTGCCAGCAAGCACCTTTAACCACCAAGCCATCAGCCAGGCCCTTGATCAAAGTGTTGAGAGACTCAGGCTAACATTGTTGCTGGGACCCATGATCAAGTCACTGCCCTCCTGTGGTTTTTGTCCTTCATACAGGGGATAATCTGGACTCAAAGATTCAAGTTGGTGGGTCCATGCTGTTCTGTAATGGAAAGCCCACATGGAACAGAGCATATTTGGGTTCTCAGTAGCTCTGAAGGATGCCTGTTATTTGCAGTATACTTCACTTCTTTCTGTTGTTTCTTAGGAAGCTTCAGGAGTTCCATGGGTCAGCATTACTTTTTGTTCTATTGACTGGAAGACCCTGACAAGGCACTGGAAGGATGTCCACATTGTTTTTGAACAGCCTTTATAATACTCATAGCGAGGATGGCTTAAGGTCATCCCAGCCAGTGTGGGGAATGTGCTCCAAAGACACCGGAGCTTTGGACTATCTTTTGTTTATTGATGACTTCCTCCTGACTTTTCTCAGGGTGTACCTCTCATATGTCTCCTAACGAATTTGTCTCCTTTGACAATTTTTTTTGCTTCATATTCTGTTTTATATGTCCAATTTCCACATTCCCTATTTTTTCACTTTGGAAGCAGGTACCCAGCCAACCATTCCTTGTACTTTCCAAGCAGGTCTAACATTCTTATGGATCACACATGTTCTGGGAGGCAGAATGAATGGAGTGTCTTCCTTTGCTTCGACTTGTGTTATCATTGCCTGTGCCTTCTTTTCCCAGCCTGTCAAGTGGAAGAACCTTACTTGAAAAGACAGGCCCGGCCTTGACATGCACAAAGGCAGTGTTTTTCTGCTTTCACTCAATCTTTAGCAAGCTTACTAGTCCTCCCACCTCAGAAAGTACCCCAATGATGTGGAGGAAAGATAGAAATGTGTTCAGGGCAGAAGCTTTAAAACTAAGCATCTGTGCAATTATCCTCGGGAAGCTCCTCAGCAAACCCTGCCTTTTACACCAACACTACTCAGTGCTGTTTTGAGTTAGCAATGCAATGCACACTGTGGCATGTTCTTCTTTGGGGGCATTATGAAAGCTAAGCTGGAGTCAGTCTGGGTTCCTGTCAGGACCTCAGGAATCAGGTCTAGGGACCAGGACCTGAAGTGCGGTACAGTGGCTAGCTTAAAGTAGGTCAGGATTTAGGGTTCAGAAGCAATGATTCTCCGACATTCTGCACTGTGGGTCCTTGCAACACTTCAAAGCCTGTTGCTTGTTGGGCAAAGTGAGGGAGAAGGAACAATGCAATTGGCTATAAATAGGTTTGTCATATTATAGCCATTTTTAGGCTGAGTTATATTTTTTCCAACCTTCGTCTCTCTGGCTTTTATCATAAAGGGATGTTAAATTTTGTCAAAAGCCTCTTCTGCATCTATTGAGATGATTATATAATTTCTGTCCCAGAGTTCATTCATGTGATTATTACATTTACAGATTGACATATGGTGAGTCATCCCTACATATGCAGAATGAAGCCCACTAGATATGGTGAGTGATCTTCTTGGGGTGTTCCTGGATTCAGTATGCAAAGTATTTCATTGACAATTTTTGCATTTATGTTCAATCAGGGAGATTGCAGAGCCAGGTCTGCCCCATACTATTTGCATGACTTTTCCCAGAGCTTCTCAGACATGTCATTCAGAAGGATGGTACAGATCCCATGGTGATCTCTTTGGCTTCTGAGGTTTGTGGGGGCTGCCGCAGGCCACACAACACCATCCAGCTCCAAGCAGCCAGGAAACAAAACCTTGGGATTCATGGGCTCTGCTTTCCTTTACTTCCAGGATGAAGCAGACTGAGGAGTAGAGCTTTGGGGAGAAGGATTTCCCAAGAAGATTCAGACTTGACTAGGTGGGTGCCATTTGGGAAATGAGTGGTAGGTGCAGAAACAGAGGAGTCTAGATTTTAGCAGTTTTGCTGGGACCCCTGGAGTCATCTCAACCTTAGACTCTACCATGTTAATTTGGCCCTGTGTCCTATAGGGCCACAGCACTCACAAAACAGGCTAACTATTGATCCAAGGCAATGCCTCATTTGAGGCACAAGCATGCAGGGGAAATGAGACACAGGCTGCAGCCTCTTCCATCGTTCTAGTGGAGCTGAGAAGACAGGTGGTGTCTGGGAAGCCAGCTCCTTGACCCATAGGACTCCTCGGGCCCACAAGTTCATCTCTCTAAGGCTGAGGCCCAGTGGAAGTATGAATGTTGAATGTTTAAAAAAAAACACTCTTTGTCATTCAAAGTGCATTTTCCATGTAAGCTCAAGATATTGTCAAGTTACAGGCTCTACATCATCCTCACCTGTCCCCTTCTAGAACCAACCAGTCACTAATCTTGAGGCTTCTGCCTCTTAGTTACCTACTTCCTACCTGCCTTTCCAGTCCACCCTGCACTTAACAGATAAAGCCACGTTTATGCTATGTAACCGGGATCTTCCTGTTGCTTCCAGGCCTTGTAGATATACTATGGCCTTCGGGACCTCACACGAGGTGAAGTCCTTCACCCCCTGCACCCTATGAATTCTCTTGTCTCATCTGCCCTCCACACTCCTAAATCTAGCCCTGCCACATTAGTTTGGTATTCCCTGAAATGCCATGTTGTTCCTTATCCCTGTGTGTTTTGGTGAATAGCATTTCCTTGCTCTGAAGTGATTTTTTTCTGCCCCCCACCAGGTACCATCCTATCCACCCAGGGCTTTCAGATCACACTTCTGTGGGCAGAGCACAATGCCCTGCCATGCGGGTTCAGCTGTGACTCCATGCCTACACTGCCATTTGGCAGCCCCAAACCACCGTGTGGTTTCTCCCATGGACACACACCTTGGACTGTAAGTGCCAGCTCTCCACAGCCCAGAGAGTGCCAATTACAGGCATTTGCCCAGTCCAACTGTGCTTTTTACCAGAACATTGTCAGCCTGCTATTATATGCTGATGAAAAAAGCAGATGAAAGAAAAAAATCGTAGGTGTAGCATTAATATTAATGAGAAAGATGAGAATGAAGAAAAGACCAGAGTCATCAGTAGCATACAGCAAAGAGGATTCAGATGTGGGAGAGATGAGGATCAAAGACTGAGCCATGCAATCCATGCCAGAGAGAGCTCTGTGAGAAGGAGGTTTTCAGTCCACGGGAGCCACAGGGCAAGGAGGAGGCAAAGCATGTGAGTCACAGCTGGAGTTTTGGAAAATCACTGAGCTGTGAGAGGGTCCGGGGTAGATTTGTAACCTAGCATAGAAAAATGCCTTGCAGAAGAAAGGAAAAGAATATGCATGAGGGCTTTGATCTCGGATCTGCAGAGCAAAGCATGCTTGGCCATTACAAGCATCTCTATATTTAAAAAAAATTAAAGCCACCAATAGGCTCAAAGCTCCAAGACCCCTTTGCAAGCAGACCATGCCTTCTGCTTCTTTGCAAGTGCAATCTTGCATCTAAATGGATGTGGATACTACTTTGTGCAGAAAGGATGTTCATCTTCATGAATTGAGCATCGATGAAAAGAAAATGACAAAATAAGTCTTGGGATGGTCTACATTTTCCCAGATAGTCCTATCCCAGTGTGCCTTTCAAAGCTGCATTTGAGTGTCTGGGAACACAGTTACCCAAACCCAATAGAGAAAAACAATATGAATCATACTGAGGGCTACAGAGAACCCACACAGGCTGGGCTGCCCCTCTGACACAGATGTGTCCTCAAGGCTTGTCTATCATAGCCTCCTTACCCACTCACTGTGCTATGAGCAGAATCTGTAAGATAGAGATATTTGTAATAGGAGCTCCGCACCTGTCAGAGCACAGAGACAGGTGGCATCCTTGTCAAAGAGCCTTTGTCATAGCAATATGTAGGAGCTAAATATTGAGAGGTCCAAATGCATACACTCAGGATTCCATAAAGTGTGAGGTTGGAAAATGAAGCAAAGGCACTTGTTTGAAGCAAAATGTCTTAAGAGTGTGTCTTTTCCAGATAAACCATTTCCCTGATAGCTCTCACTGACACCTTTGTCTTCCACCTTAAAGAAAGGCCCAAGGAGGGTTCTCCTATTAAATAAGGGCTTGTAGTAACTAAAAAGTGCATCCAGACGCAGGAGCCCTCCCCACATCAATGATGCCTGGAGACTACGGACTCAAAAGTGATGCAACCACATTCAAACAGCATTCCAGCCCCACGGCTATGAAGTGGCCCAAGGAAGATGAGGATGTGTAATCCTGCTAGTAATCCACCTGAAACCAGGATATCAATGGCAGTGAGTGATTTAAAACCACATTCTTATCCCCTGGGCGTGGAGGGACAAATCTGTCTAGATTTGAGGAGGGGAAAAGAAGTTGAGTTTTCATGACAATTAACTCCTTTTTCTGCAAAGAGACAATGAGACATTTCTCCCCTTACCTCATGGATTGCCAGTATAAATGTGGAGACAAACATTCATTTTCTTGGTCCGCAAGAAAACAGCCAGAGCGCTGATGTGTGCAAGTCCCTTGTAACTCAGAGCCGAGAGTTAGGGTGTCCCAGGTGAAGGCACTCGGGGCCTTGTTGGTTTTTATGAGTCTGTGGGTCAGCCTAGACCGGCTGCCGACTCATCTGTATGCAACAGCTCTCAAAGAACATAGTTTACTTTATAACCGGATCCAACAAGAGTAGGCGTGGCATTAAGTGAGCAAGATCCACCAAAGGTGTTGAGCTGCCAAACTAATTAAGAGAGATTTGTTTATGGAACTGGGGCTTGGAACCAAAAGGCCAGTAGAGTCATGTTATAGTGTCAGCAGCAGAGGTGTGAGGACACAAGAGCCATGATGCTCTGAGGTAGGGATTTGGGGTCCTCGAGGTGCCCCTCCAAGGTGTCACCTGATTGGTGATTCACCCAACAGTGTTAGGCGGTGAGTCAGGGCAGCATACCCTTCTGATGGCTCTTCCTTGTCGCTCTGTTGTAGGGTAATGTAGCGCATTATAACCCAGACTCTGCAGGACCAGGAGCCATGGCAGGACTGCCTGTCATCACTGTCCTGTCTGACATGGGACACGCACCTTAGCCTACATCATGGCCTGGTACCACCGCTGCTGAGTAGCTGTTTCCTCCACATGGAAACACTCCCTCAGGGAGGGGAGAAAGAGGTTTCCGTACTCACAGGGAAGCTCCAAACTCACAGGTTCCCCTCCTGCAGATTATAGAACCAGAAAGCAGAGGCGCTTCCACTGTATCAGATGACGCAGTCATGAGAGACTGATCCCTCCTCAAGTTGTGCAGGAAGCTTCAGAGCTGCAGTTTTCATGTGTTGTTTCCCATGCTGGGGGCTCTTCTGGGGTGCAGACACCTCAGTCACCCATATTCTTGTGAGTGACCCCAATAAACTCACTGTTTGACCAAGCTATACTTGAGTGGAATGCTTTCTTTGGTCTGTTATCAGGGTCTTACCCAGGAAAAGCTTGCAACAGCTCCATCCATGGAAGAACAGATACATAATGATGTCTGCAGAAAGAATGAGATGAAAACCAATGTAAAATTGCATAGGCAAACCAAATCCTAATTTCAAGTGCTTTCAAGAACAACCAGTTGTTATAGAGAAGAAAAAAGAAAAGAAAGTTGTGGTCTTGTATGTTGAAACCTAGTTAACAATATGGTACTTAAGAGTTAGGGACTGGGGGCTGGGAGATGGCTCACTAGTTAAAGGCTTGCAAAGCCTAACAGTCCAGGTTCAATTCCTCAGTACCCACATAAAAGCCAGATGGATTTTGTTTGTAGAGGCAAGAGTCCCTGGTGCACACATTTCCTAGTCCCCTTTCTCTCTCTCTCTCTCTCTCTCTCTCTCTCTCTCTCTCTCTCTCTCTCTCTCTCTCTTTCTCTCTCTCTCTCCTCCTTCTCTTCCTTTCCCCCTTCCTCCCTACTTGCAAAGAGTTGGAGCCTGTAGAAGATAATTAAGTCAGGAGGGCAGGCCCCCGGGAATGGTATCTAAAGGGCTTGATGGAGTGGGTTCATTCTCTTCTGCCTTGAGGACAGTGTTCATTCCTGTTCTGCCTCTGCATGTGAAGAAAAGTGTTGAAGGCGCTATTTCAGATTCAGATGCCAGGTGGTATCAGATATAGAATCTGCATTGCTTTGACCTTGGACATCCCAGCCTCTAGAACTCTGAGAAATAAGTCTTGTGTGTGTGTGTGTGTGTGTGTGTGTGTGTGTGTGTGCGCGTGTGTGTGTGTGTGTGTGTGTGTGTGTGTGTGTGAATTCCCAGCCTAGTGCATTTTGTTGTAGCACCACAAGCAGACTAAGACACAGATGTGTGTAACACTCAACTGCAAGCAGTCCACTTCCTTATGCTTAGGGGTGAGGGCTCCTGAGGACATACCTTCAGACCTCCAAATACAAGGAGAGCCATAATCAAGCCTCACGCTGTTGGCTGAGCCCAACAGGATACAAAGGAGACTCCTGGATGGCTACAGGGAACCTTCCTTACACTCCACAACCTAGGACACTCCTCCAGCCTGCCTCCCTCTGTTTCATTGGGATCAGCCTTGAACCGCAGTGTGTCACACAGTGAACTCTTGGCACCTTGACTCTCAGCTTACCGTCTGCTCCCTGGAGGACACAGGGACAAGCACATCGGGCTATTCGGACAAGATGGGAGCCATCACAGTTTGGCAGGAGGGACACTGGACTCCCCCTGGAGCTGGCACACCACCTGCCTACCAGGATGAGCCATGGTTCTGCCTCACAGTCTGGCGGGCCACCTAGCAGCAGTACAAATAGCACAGGAACATGGATCTCTTGAAGGCAAACAGCACTTCTCAGAGATAGTATAGACTAAACCCCCTAATGAGGAAAACAAATGTTTTCTTAACATTAGGGTTTTCTTTGTTATCCTTTCATTTGTGAGGTGGCTACCTGTTGCACAATGGCACCGGAATGTCTCAATGTTATGCCAACCAGGCAGTGACCTGAGCTTTAACCACCACCCTTTTCCCTGGCCTTCAAAACAGGGCCCCTTCCCCTGAAGAGAATGGGAAAGAAGCCCGTTGCTAAGCGACGGGGCTACACCTTAGGTCTGATCCACAGATCTTCAGTGCTAATGAGCTAGTGAAGGGTTGACCTGATGGAACCCATGCTCCGGTTTCCATCCTTCCTCCCACCAGCTGCCTTCAGGAGAAAACCTACTCCAGCTCCAACCCCCACCTGCTGCTTCACCCCCTATGGGCATAGAGAAAGCCTGGGGCCCCTGCAGCAGAAGGAGGAAGCTGTCAAGGTGGTTTCTTCCTGACCCAAAAGAGGAAAGGGCAAAGTTCACTGGAGGTGGGCTCACAGCATCACTGTGCATCCGGGTAACCTTTGGGATGTCTTTGATTTTCACTGCTATGTGAACTGGATGAAAAAATAATGCTTCCTGTTGCACATTGGTTTGCGAGCAAGCTGGGGTTCAGATCCAGGCGCTTTCCAGCTGTTGTCCATGGAGATGATTTGCTGTAAGATGGGCAAATTGTCCCTGAGTGGGGAGATGGAGGCTCCGATGTTTGTCCAGTCTCTTACCTAGTTTGTTGAAGATCAGTTTTAACTGGAGACTTTGGGACTCAATAAATATTCAATGCAACACTCCGAACATGTCAATTTGGGAATCAGAAGAAATCTGGAAGGATCTTAAGATGAAGATAAAATAGTTTTGTTGCTGGGGTGTGGCTCTGTGAGTAAAATGCTTGCTGAGCCAGCTTGAGGACCTCGATTCAGATCTCAAGCATCCATGGCAAAGCCAGGTGTGGTGGCATGAGCCTGTGACTATAGCCCTGGGGAGGCAGAGACAGGAGGGAGGATCCCTAGGGCTTGCTGGCTACCTGGTCTAGTTGAATCAGTGAGCTCTAGGCTCATGAGGCCTGCATCTCCCTGTCCCAGTTATTGGTTCCTTGCCACACTGAGCTGTTGATCAAAGAGACCCACGAGGTCCCCAAAACATGACAGACTTCTGTCAAAGCTCTTGAATACCTGTCCCAGGCCTGAGGTAAGACCCTGTTGCTGAAGAAATCACAGTGTCATCAAACAACACCAAGACATCCTGATAGATCCAGAATGGCAACCAGGTCCCAGATGGTAGCATGTGTAGCTCTGGAAGGTGTTGCATGAGCTGCCAGGGGAAATTGGTCAGAGATACTTGGAGAAAGCAGAGACCACTTATATACAATATAGACAGTTGTTACAAGAATGCTGAACACACTGCTGTATGGAAGAGATGGAGGAAAGAAAGAAAGAAAGAAAGGAAGGAAGGAAGGAAGGAAGGAAGGAAGGAAGGAAGGAAGGAAGGAAGGAAGGAAGGAAGGAAGGAAAACTGGCTACCCCTGGTGCAGTTCATAACCCTTAACCTATGGACAGATCTAGTGTGCACACCAAGGAAGGACCCCAGTGGGTAGGGGACAGAGAGGAGGGAAATGGGGGCACATGCACACGATTTGCTCATACAGTGCATATACTTATTCATAATAAAGATATAAAAAAGAGACTCTGTCTCAATAATTAAGGTGCAGAGGGATTGAAGAAGACACCTGATGTCCAGCATTGATCTCCACATGTGCATGGTACACACTGATACACAGAGAAAGACCTGAGCACACAGGTGCACCCCCCCACATATGACCATGAACATATTCACACCCACACATACACATTTTTAAATACGTCAGGTTCAATACGTGTTTATCTTTGTTCTTCAATAAAAATGGGAATAAAGACTACAAAAGTTAAAAATATATAGAGTTCTGAAGCAGTCAAGAGATCATAAAATATTTAAGAAGCTAGTGAAGAGAGCAGAGTTGCAAAGGCTGAGCCTGGGTCCTGTGGAGGACAGCCAGCAAGGAGCAAGCTGGAAGCTCTCAAAACAAATTCAAGGTGTGGGCAAGACCACATGCCTCTGAACAAGGCTGAGGTTTGAGCTCCAAAACAGAAAAACTACTTGAAAATTCTTACAGGAAACAGGATTTCAGGTTTATTCTTGAGGAAACCAGAAAGGGTGTAAACCTGTATTCTTCAAACACTTCTTAGGCTGGGAACAAGACACTGTAGTGGAGACAGGAGAAGTGTGTGCTAATCTGAGCCATCTGAATGGGGAGGAGACACACCTTCCTGGGGCACTGGGCAGGGGGGGGGGCTTCAGCAAACTAGTGGGTTCAGAGGAAATAATGTCTTTGTAATGACAACTAGAGGTTCTACTGGGCAGGATCAAATGTATCCCTCTCCCTCACTGATTCCAATAATTGCCACTCTCTTAATGATACCAGGCAGCCAAGGGTGCTGAGACATCTGAGGAGAGGGTCTAACATGAAAGATAAAGATCCAGACACCCATAGAGAAGGATCCTGGAGTGGACAGAGAAAAAGCAGGGAGCAAAACAAATTAAGTAAGATGATATTATAAGAAACAAGTATAGGAAGTTACAGAAAAGGGATCTGAGAAACAATTGGGAATTAAATTATTATAGAAGACAAAATAATTGTAAAACAAAGCTAATAAAACATCTGAAGAGAGGAGAGGAGAGATGACAAAACAGGTTAAATGCAGAAAAAAAGCTTTAACATGTGGCATCCTTGACACTGTACCTGGTCACCTCCAGATGCACCCAGGGAACCCCATCGTGGCCTCTTCTCAGAGACGATGCTACCCTGGGCTGCTCAGATGCTGCGTGAGGCAGGGAGCCAAGATATGTCAGTTCCTAGAAGAGCTCAGACTCTTATCTAGCACAGAAACTTGGTTTAAGGAGAGCAGACTACTAGGCATCCTCTCCCACATCCCCAACCTTCTCCTTCACAGAGGGTCAGACTTGCTTTGCCGGGCCATCCTCATAGTCTCTGTAGCTCTCTCCTTCAACAGAATCCTCCTGTGTCTTATCCTGTCCTGGCCTCTGCTTCCCAGAAAAGCCTGACTACTACCTACAAGTTTCAGAAATAACTTGCTTGCAAAGCCTGCCAGTCTGGGTTCATTTCCCAAGTCAACCATGTAAGTTGAACGCGCGCGCGCACACACACACATACATGCAAATAATTAAGAAAAAGAAAAAGAAAACAGTGGCCAAGAAGATAGCTCGGTAGTTAAGAGTGACCTAAGAGGGCCTGAGAGGACCCTATTCACCCTGAGTTCAATTCCCCACCACCCACATAAGTAGCTGGGCATGACAACACATACCTGTAACCCCAGTACTGTGGGAAATGGAGACAGAAACATTTCTGGGGCTCTCTGGTCAGCCAGTGAGAGAGTCCATCTCAAGTAATGCACAGATGAGTGATACAGGAAGAGTCCCAGTGTTTTCTCTGGCCCCTCCTCATGTGCACACAGACCATGCACACCTGTGCATACTCATGCATAAAAATCACACCACCATCACACATACTGCACACAGGTGAAAGAGGGAGAAAGAAAAAAGGAACAAACAAACCAACCAGATGAGGGCTGGGATGCTGGCTCATTGGGCAAAGTTCTTGTCAGAAGCAAATTCCAGAATCCATGTAAAAACTGGGTATGGTGACTTATGCCTGTAATCCCAAGGAAGAAGGCACAGAGAGAAGGATGCACAGGACATGTTGGCTAGCTGCTCTAGCTGAGCTGGTGAGAGATCCTGCCTCAAAAATAAGATAAAAAGCAGTTGAAGAAGAAATCCAATATTACCTTGTTACCTCCCCACACATACACACACATGTGCTCATGCAAGCATGCACACACATGTGTCCACTTACATATTAATTTCCCATACACACCACACCCACCCACCCCGCACACACACCAAAAGAGAACAAAAGAATTTTAGGAAATCCACATGAAGGCAATTTTTTTGAAACAACTTTGAAACAGATATATATCACACATGAATGATTAGGAGAGATTATGAACCCAAAGGACATCTGAAACCCTAGTGGCCAAACAGGAAGCCCCCCCCCCACACAAAATGAAGCAATTCTAATTAGAAATTGTGGCCAAAATTAATTATATATATAATCTAAACCCTTGACCAAATGTACAGGTGAAATAAAGACAGTTGCAGATATACAGTTCCAGTGTTAGCATTCCCAGTTATTCCCCAGGGAATGTCTAGAAAATGCACCCAACCAAAAAGAGAGAAGAAGTAACGAAAGTGATCTAGAGGTGATCCCAGACAGGGCTCCAGTCCAGGCTAGAGGCAAGGTGAAGGGCCACCTCAGAGGACGTCACCAGCTGACTGGGGACTTCTAGTGCACAGGAGCATCTGCCTCTCTGGGAAAAAGAGATAGCTGAAACTGCTGATGATTAGTAAAAGGGGATTTATGGTTCTGAAAGAAATCTCCTAGATGATAAATCTGTAGAGAACTAGGCAAACTCTTTTTAAAATGAGAAAATTGTTAATTCTTCTAAATGAAAACATGAATAAAGGGGAGGAATTGTATTTATGAAGTACAAATGTGGCTTAGCTGTGGGCAATATTAATGAGTCAAATAATACAAACATTAAGTCTTGATCTAGTTACACAGAAGAATAGACATTTCATGGGATAGAGTAATGGCACCTATAAAAATTTGTATATATGCTATGATGTTAAAATAAACTTAAAAGGCATAGTGCCTTCTTATAATTGAAGAGCATACAGTGCAATTAGGCAAGGTGGGCAAGAACAGAGACAGTGGGCTCTGTGCCATGCAGATGGCAGTCCCAACTCCCTTGAACCGCAGTGCCCAGAGCCCTGGAAGGTGTCAACAATTTCCCTTGATGGAAATGGTGCCAGAAGTAACTCTGAGTGACTTGAGAGTATTTTCACCCAGCATGAACTCCAACCATTGTGAGATGAAAGTGAAATCTCTTTTTCACCTAACCAAAGCCCTACAGTAGGTAAGGGACCATAGGCCACCGGCTCCAGAGTAGGTGACCTCTGGCGACTCTTAGATTTAGGGGAAGCAACAATGAAGAGTCTACCACCCACAGGCCTGCCAGCTCTGCAGGGACAGGGGGACTGGCTGCATGGGGTTCTTCCATCTTTATTCAGAGCCTGTGTCTGACATAGGAATGCTACAGAGAGCTAGAGAACCCACTGAGCGAGAAGAAAGCAGCACATCCCAGCTGAGGTTCTCAGAAAGCCTTACTCAAGAGAGGAAACTCCCTCCAAAAGTAAGTGGAATGAAGATTAAAGTGTGGAAGTCAAAGAGAGAGAGAGGGCTGAGTTGTAGCAGCACAGTGGGAGAGCACCTGCCCAGCATGCAGGAAGCCTGGGAGCTCAGTCCTCACCAACACACACACACACACACACACACACACGCACGCACGCACGCACGAAATGAATGAAGGAGTTTCATGGTTCCATTTTATCAATCCAAAGCTTGCTACACAGAAGGTGATGACTGGCATTGACTTTGGGATAAAATATGCCCTGCAGAATGCAAGACTCTGGAGAGGGCTGGAGAGTGAGAGCACAACAAAGCAGAAAAGCGAGGAGATGCTCCTGAAAGAGAGAGGAGAGGAGGGTCTTCGCTAGAAAAGAGGGAAGGCTTCGTCCACGGTCACATTCTCACTGCTCACAGCAGTGAGGTGGGTCCTAAAGATGGTCTTGGAAGTTGGACGGTGGGCGGAAATGGAGAGGTCAGTGGCCAGAAAGCTGGACTGGAATCCTCATGGGAAGAACCACAGAGAACATGCTGGAAGATAAGGCGAGCAAAGAGATGGCAGAAGGACCGCAGTCTTGCCATTAAGCTTTAGACTGTTGAGATGTCTCAACAAAGCCAGGGGAGGGGGAAACCCCAGGAAGCAAGAACGCTGGGTCTCTCTGCAAACAGGTATTTACTTTTATTTGGTTTATATTTGCTACCCTGAGGAGTTTTGTCATGTTATTCCCAGAATTTTATATTTACAGAAAATATTTCCTTTTTGACATCTCTAGTATGCTTTTGACAAATATGGCATTTTTCTTCTGGGGGGCATAAAGCACATCCCAGAAGCTTACTTCTCACACATAGAGTCTCAAAGTGTGTTCTTCATGGAGCCCCAATACTCACACCAGCCAGAATGCACAGGTGAATAAGAAAGAGAAGGTGCCAGGTGGCTTCAGGTGTGGCTTCAGTCCCTTAGACCAGGTCCCTCAACAGTGCCCTGGGACTTCTTGCCTCTCAGACATGGTGGGGTCTAAGTGGGCTGTGGTCAGTCTCTGTGGGCACATGGCAGTGTCCCCCTGAGATGAGTAGAATCTCACTGTGTGCTGTCCGCTTTGTGCAGCCCGTGAAAAAAGCCATCGTTGGGGGTGCACTTTTAACCCCATAGGCTCTTGTATGTTCCCTGGCAGGAGGAAATCATTCACACTAGAGTTGGAGAGATGGCAGTAAAGATTCCTGGCTTCTAAGTGGTGTTTCCCGTCTGGTCCCTGCTGAGGGGATGCTCTGGGGATCTTGTCTCGTGACAGGCCCAGCACTGGGACATCGTGGCGAGGTCCTCTGTAGATGATCAGACGTTTTCCACCTTGAGTTCCCAGACATTACAATGAAACTCAAAAGTGGGTTTCTTCTACCTGGGAAGGAGGCAGAGAGTACTCTTCACATCCTGATTAGTGATGAAGGAATCTGCTTAACACTGTTGGTTTCTGGAGGGCCTTGCATGCCCTTCCAGAGGGATCCTGGTACTGGCCAAACCCATGCACTAATCTGTCACCTAGACAGTGTGGTATTTTGACAGATAGATACTAGATCAGCATCCTGGACAGCCCTTTGTCCCATGTCTCCAGAGCACTGCCTTAGAACAGCAGTCAAGGTTTAGATTCACCAACTATCAACACTTGAAAGTCACCTCTGTCCTACCTACATATTCCACAATTCCCTTCTCACCCCAACACTCCTGCTTGTCCAGAGTTGGGTTTTCTTTTCTTGTTTGTTTTTTGTAAACTTGGTCCCTGGGGTACTGTATCCCAAAGGTGGCCCCACACCAACTCAAGTGGAGTAGGACCATCATCTCCTTTGTTCTGGATATCATGCACCTATTAATTCCTCCTAGCACTCACCAAAAGGTTCATGCAGAACTAGAAATGATTTCTGGTTTGATTCGGTTTGTGTGCAGATGTTAATAATCCATGCACATCTCTGCTTGCCCTCACTTGGCCTACTTGTTAGTTCAGGAGAAGGGTTTCTTCTCCAAATATGCAACTGCTAACATCCCTGGTGCTGCAGAGAGTGAACAAAGGCACAAAGGCAATCAAGGTCAGAGGTCTCTCGTGCAGCCCTGGTAAGTGAGAAAGACTACATGTTTCATACAGGTGTGTTTTCTAAAACTATTTTGCATGTATTGTTGTTTGGATCCAGGATGCAAATGGACACAGAATCTGTGGGTGAGGACCCATGAGAACAAACTCCATGACACAGATCTGTGGACACAGAGTCCATGCAGGACCCATGAGAACAGACTCCATGACACAGATCTGTGGACTCAGAGTCCGTGGATATAGAATCTGGATACAGAGAGCTGGTGGCACTGCACTTTCTATGGCAAATGAGCAAATGAAGGCCTTTCTTCCTGGGATTTCCATTTGCTAGAGTTAACAGGTGGCTTTTCCACATCTCAGACACATGTCAGTGGGACATAGGACTAACGATCAAGTTGAGTGTCCTTCACAGCTCTTTGCTGGTGAGCATGTTTCGCTCGGAAAGCCAAGGTGGTTACTGGCTAAGGGAGTTCAGCTGGTGATCTGGCCTGAGGCTGCAATGCCCCTGGCAGCTCATGGGCCCTGCACAAAACATGTGCCACCACCTGCGGGACATCTATAAAAACACCTCTCTGGAGTGGAGAGCTGGCAAGCCACAGGGACACCAGGAGCTCTCAGAAGGCTCTGGAGTTTCCATTCTACAGGCAAGAACATGCCTGTGGCTTCTTTCTAGACTTGTCACTTTTATCTCAGATATTCTGTCCCAGGTTCTCAGTTTTCTTCCATATATCCTTATAAGCCATCACGTGTTCCCAGCTGATCAGCCTATGTGCCTGGTGAAGCTCCAGAAAATAGGAGAGGAAGGAAGAGTGGGCAAGAGGATGCACCTGCTTTGGCAGGCCCCTCTGCCCAGGCTGTTATAGTTACTAGGGGCAGCTTCCTGGCCCTGGAAATTGCCAGGCTTTGATATGTGCAATGTCAAAGCACAAACCTTCTGGTTAGTCCAGTGACCTTGAGGTTGACCCCTCTTTGGCCACTTAGCCCATGTGTACAGTTTTCCCATGAACTGTGACCTGCTCCATATGTCTCGAAGTTGCTCACTGACACTTCTCACCCCCAACATACACACATAAACACATGTTGTGGGACAGTCTCTAGTACTGACAAGCCACAAACTCAAGCCCGTTCCAGAATATGAAGGAACAGGCCTCCCAGCCTGACCCCTGCAAGCTCTTTGGGCCTGCAAGCCCTAGAGGCTAGATCACAAGGTTTTCAGTCTGGAGTGGGAGACGTGTGTTAGAATAAGGGCCCCCAAATGAGCCTGAGAGAGTTTGGATGGTAGGAAAAATACTGAACTTGAAGTCAGAACATCTGGACTTGAAGTCTCACTTTTCCATGTCATAGATGTATGACCTTGGGGGGAGTTACAAAACTTTTTTGAGTCTCGGCTTCTCATTTAAATATAAGCAAAGTGTACTTGTTCTGCACCCACTGTGTGAAGTGCTTTCTAAAGTGCCATCACATTCCATCAATATGTGGAATTCTAAACCGAAATATAACCAGGATCTGGGAAGTCCTGGGGTTACCCCCTGAGTCAATTGCAGTGGAGGCTACCTACCTTGTGGCTCCCAATGGTAAAGTTAGGGTAAATACAGTGTCTTGGGGGCTCCGGAGGCCACTTGGGGCTGTGAAATGGAGGTGTTGGGTGGTGAAGATATTCTGGTGGTGAAGGAGTCTGGAAAAGATAAGCAAGGCCTGATTTAGAGGTGAGGTCATTACAAGTCACCTCAGACAAGAGAATCCCAACTGGTAATGTTGCTGTGACAGGAGTTTGGGCATTGCTTCTAGAACAGTCATCCTAGTAATTCCTTGGTGTGGCCCTCACACAGCAGGTTCATGTCATGATGTGACCAACTAAGCAAGGGAAAACAGCTGGGGGAAGATGGTGAGGGCCAACCTTGACCCTAGAGTGCTGATCAAGTAAAAAATCTGTCTCTGTCACACAGCTGCACTGGCATCTTAGAACAGAAGTGATCAAGGGTATATCCAATACTGTGACCCGCCCTCATCTGTGTAACCCATAGTGAGTGTCACCCTCTAGCTCAGTGTGCAGAAGGGGTGAGCACCCATAGGGTTCTCCCTCTGACCTTAAACCCTTAAGAAGAAGTAAGATGCCCTAGGCCTCTCCCTCACCAATACTGCAAGGACTTGGTTTCTTCCTTTAAGGGGTTCCAGGACTAATATCTGACAGGTCTGGTGGGAAGAGGAGTTTCTGGGAGTAACCACCTGGGGAACACTTCTTGGTGTTATTGAAAAGGACGGCAGGAAGGTCTCCTTGTGTTACCCTCTAGAGATCACCTTAACCCTCTTATAATTCCCCAACCTCCAGCAGAGGCTGGGAGTTCCCACTCCA
>PVHP010002296.1:21170-92098 GCA_004024765.1 Zapus hudsonius
GGGAAGGGAAGGGAAGGGAAGGGAAGGGAAGGGAAGGGAAGGGAAGGGAAGGGAAGGGAAGGGAAGGGAAGGGAAGGGAGGGGACAAAACAAAGGGCAAGAAGGTGAGGAAGAAGGAAAGAGCCAGTGAGGTACTCACAAGAGGCAGCTTTGTCCAGCAGCTCTAACCTTCTCTTCCTCCTTGCTCAATAGTCCAGACTAACAAAGTTCTCCAGCAATATGGACTTCCCATCCAGCTTGCTCCCTGTAGGGACCACATGCTGACATGCCATCCCATGCATTTTAGTTCCCAGCAGAGCTACAGGACCAGAATTAGTCTTCTCATCAAGACATCAGGACTACAACTGGTGAAGATGGCTATTCTCTGCAGATGCCTGAGCTGGAAACAGGTGTCTGCTCTCACTGCTGGCCAGAGAAGCTTCTCGATAGAGATGGTGTAGACACTGAGGAGACTCAAAGCTCAAAGCTAAAAATAAGAGGCTGTTGAGAATTCAACAGTAACGGAAACATCTCTGTCACACCACCCAAAGCTTAGAGAACATTGCAGAAGAGGAGGCAGAAAGAATGTAAGAGCAGCCATAGGGTAGGAAGGAGTACTTTGGTGCAGAACATGTATCATCCATACATGAGCTGACTGCTGCATACATGACCTTGCAGTAGCTATTTTTACCCCTATAAGACCTGCACAATTCTGAGCCCATCATTTTGATACAGAGCGTTGGGGAAGGAAAAAAAAAGAATGAGACATCAGAACAGAACGATTTCTTGGAAATAGGAGGGGGCTCAATGGAATAGAGGGGGTAAACATGGGTGGTAGGAGAACACGATAAATTACAGAATGTTCATGTGTTAAAAGTGTCAATAGCAGAGCATTGTGTGCATACCTTTAGTCCCAGCACCCAGGAGACAGAGGTAGGAGGGTCGCCATGAGTTCAAAGCCGCCCTGAGACTACATAGTGAATTCCAGGTCAGCTTGGTCTAGAGCAAGACCCTACCTAGAAAAACAAAAAAGGTGTTAATAAACAAATATAAACAAAACTTTTAATGAAAGGATTAGGAGAAAGAATTGAGAAGTAGAGCAAAAATACCAAGAGATGGAAATGGGAGAGAAATGAATCAGCTATGAATAGAATTCTACAGACTTTGTAACATTCGACCTACCAGCATTGTGGTATAACTCCATTGCTGAACAAGAAATGGGAAAAGGGCAAGAGTGTGGTGGGGACGACAGGTGAGGAAGGAGACCTAAATTTCCATTTTCCATGGTAGAAACTCAACAGTCTTTAAAATGCCAGCACCTAGCTGACTGTGAGCATGTCATTCAGAGAGGAGAAGGAAAACCTAAAGAAATACGGGTGGTGCCCCTGGGCACTGGGTTATGGAGGAATAAGATACCTTCACTTTTTATGTCAAGCTGCTTAGAACAATGCGAAGCCTCAAATATATACATACATTCCTTTAATAAAACAAACAAAAAAACTACAGATCAAAAGGACTTCTACCTAGTGTGAAATCTCTTTCAACCACCAGATGGTGCCATTGGCTTCTCAGGGAATCACCACCAGAGAGGAGCTGTGCTCACTGGTCCATTCTCATTTGTACTTTTCTACAAAACAGGATTAATTTTTCTGTTTTTAAAAAAATAAAACAGTAAAGTTAGGAAGAGATTCATGAGATTCGTCCTTCCAGGTCCTTTGCTGTAGCCCTATGCCCAGAGGCCAGTACCAGTGTCCTGCCTCTAAATCTTAGACTTGCAGTATACTTACCATCATAGAGCCTATTTAAGTTAGAGTTAATTAAGAGTTAAAATTCTCTTTAGTATTCGGTGATGCACTTCACATATTTAATAGCCAAGCAATAACCCATTGTATGTCACAATACAAACAGCTCCCTTCTTTGCACAGTTTGCTGGATGACACCTCTTGATACCATCTGTCGAATGCAAAGTGATTCATCTGGGATTGAATTGTACACTGACTTTATTATTAATTGAGAAATTCACTGTATGAATATATTGTATAATGGGCATATTCACATCGGGTTACCCTCTCCCCTGCCCCACTCCACTGAGGGCTCTCCTCATGGGGCTGTCAGTATTCACTGTGTCGTGAATGCAGTCAGTCTCTGTGACCTTCCAACCTGTGTGCAGCTCTTCAATCTTCCGTCTCCTCTTCTACAATGTTCCCCGAGCCTTGGAGGGCATGCTTCCGTTAGTGCTGAGCTCTCAGCAGCCTCTGATTGTCTACTTGGAGTAGCTTTGAGTCTCCTCAGTGTCCACCCTCATGTCCCTGGAGGAAGTCCTCTGGCTAGCAGTGAGAACAGCACTCATGTTTAATCCACCTCTTCCTCTGTTATGTTTCCTGCGCCCTGGCAGGTGTGAGGGAGATGACACTATCTTTTCTTGTCATGCTGGTGGGGCTTGATTCTCTCTGGTTTTCTGTAAAAAAAAAAATAATAAAATAAAAATTAAAAAGCAGATTTTCTAACCAAGAGCAAGAGCAGCACGGATCAAAAGGGATGGACATTTGGAAGACATTTGGACAGCCATACCCTCTCTCTTTTTAGCTAAAGAACAGTGGGAGCTTCCCTCTTCCCTCTATTATGGTCTGTAACTTTCCAAGCTTCTGACTTGGTTCTCAGTACCAGGTATGAATTCCCTCCCACTGAGCTGGTTACCCCCTAGCCTGCATGCCGCTGTTGCACTAGCAAACACTGACTTTTGTCTCTTAGCCTCTAAGTCATTGAAGACCAACTCTGGGTACTCTGGGTTGCCTTGTCATGTCTTCCACCTCTAGAACCTAGCCTGCATCCTCTCCTCTTCCAGTTGACAGTATTTATTGATTACAAACCATGGGCCAGATGGTGTTAGCACTGAGAGCAAGTGGTGGCCAGAGGAGAAACGAGCCAGACAGATAGATGTGGCTCCTGCAATGGTTAGGCTCACAAAATAGCTCTGTAATTGTTCACTGGGAAGAATAAATGAACAAACTATCTCAAAGAAATCTTCATGGTTCAGAAACATAAGTGCTTACTTCCTACCTGGAGAGAAAATCTCAATCCCATAGCAGAGAACACAGCCCCTTCTGAGAGGTGCAGCGGTAGCAAGCTTAGTGTATTTGTCTACAAGGCTGCTGTAATTAAATCAGGTGCTGCAGGCTTGGAGCTTAAGCAAGAAAAACTTACTTCTTACAGTTTTTAAGGCTGGAAGTACAGAATCAAGTTGTTGATGAGTCTGGTATCTCCTGAGTCCACACCCCTTGACTTGTAAATGACGGACTTCACCTGTGTTCTCATGCAATCTTCTCTGTGGGTGAAAATTCCTGGGTTCTGTCCAAATGTCCTCTTCTTATAGAGGCATTAACTAAATTAGAATAGAGCTCACCGAAATGCCCTCATTTTGATTTAATTACCTCTTTAAAAGCCCTGTCTCCAATTACAGTCACGCAGGTGCTGGCTACTAGCATTTCAACATATGTATTTGGTAAGGACATCATTAAGCCCATAATAAGTAGAAATATGATTTGGGAACCTAACAAAATTGGGTTCTGATAGAAGCTCTGAAATGCACAATTAGAAGTTGTGACCATGAGGGCTTTCCTTGCCTGTGTCTGTGTCCTCACAAGGCTAGGTATACAATAGGCAAACAGGTGCAGCACCTAGTGGAGCACAAAACACAGCAGGCATTCAGTCAAGTACAGCCTGACACCCACCATCACTGCCCTCCCAACTCCCCCTCCGCCCCACTTCTAGTCCCTAAACCCAGGGAGCTTTCTGGCCACACAGTGGTTCATACCCTGCTCCTCTGTGTTCAGATCCTACCTCCTCTCCTTGCTTGTCTTCCCTGTAGCCTGGCAGTCAAAGGTCAGCCCTCCATGCACTCTGTGGTTCTTGGCATTCTTGTCTTTGCCACACCTCCATCCAATTGTCAGTAAGGATTTAAGCCACACTATTTCCCGCCCCCCTCTCATACTCCCCCTACCCAGAACATGTGCTGACCTTCCCAATTAGACAGAAGGCATTTGTGATCAGCACTCATCACTCTGCTTCTCTCATTGCACCAAGCAGAATGCCTCAAACTCTGTAGGCCTGACCGTGCATTTAAAACACAGACGGTTTTGCCTTACCCAGGGATATAGCCTCAGACCTCCCCAGTGATGCCTGATAGCATCCGACCCTGCACGCCATGCTTTCTCCTCCCTGTTAGTGCTTCTCCATCTTGACTAAGCCCTTTTCACCCAGTGACCATAACTTGAGCATTGTGCAGTAAAACAGCAAAGCTGGTACAAATTTCTTTTCCCTTCTTCACAATGTCAGGCAGAAACTTTCTTCTTACTTAGAATGTAGCAGGCTCCACCTATGAAGAGTTTGTTTCCTTCTTAAGTGGAGAACCTTCTCGGTGTCGCTGAAAGGAAGCACCCGGGGGCTCTCAGGCACATCCACCTATCAGTACGGCGCATGCGCTTTGGCCAAGATAAAGTAAGGCAGAGGCAACTTAACACATAGCACAATGCCACCAAGTACCCAATGGGTGGGTCACTCACATAGTGTGGACACCCTGTGCCTGGGAGGGATCTAGCAGGACAGTGTGAGGTTCCATCATGCCACTCAGAATGATATGCACTTTAAAATTGACAAATGAAACATTTCTGAGAATTTTCATTTGCTATATCTGAGTCATGGCTGAGTGCAGGTAACTGAGACCAAGGAAAGCATAGTAGGGCATAAAGAGGAGCTGCTGTGTGAATGGTCAGCAGGCCGGGCAGGAGACGGGGAGGGAGGGAGAGCAGTCTTAGTATAAAGAAACCACCATATTCAGGCTGCTAGTTCTTGAGAGGAAGAGGTGGATTTAAGTGTTACCAATGCTCTGTTTTGTTTTTAAAATTGGGTGTATGGTATGTGACTGTTAAATATTGAGAAATTCAACTTCATTGATCGACAGATTTCTGCTGCTCCCACCTGAGCTTATTAACAAGTAAGATATGAGAAATTCTCCTGACATGAGGAAGAAAAAGTACTTAAAATATTTGTCTTAGAAAAGAGGTAGGATTTTAGAGAATAACTCAAGGAACTCTTTTAATTAATATTTTATCTGGCAAGAAATATTTATGAGACATTACCAGCCTCATAAATGCAAATGGAATTTCTATAAATAGAAGAAAAAATAATTTCCTGTAAGTGTCATATTCGAAAGAGAAAACTTCAGGTTATGAATTCATCTTCTGCTCCATGAAAGAAGGGAAGAGAAGCAGGTGACAGGGGACAGAGAAGGTGGGTCTGCACTCTAATTAACAGTCTGATACACATACATTCTCAGTTGCTTTCTTGTACCTCACATTAATTTTCAGACAATGAAAGACACACTTCGCACCTATCATAGTAGCTCTGCAATGGAGTCATACAGCCTTAAATACCCTCTGTGCTGGCTGGGAGATGAGCCGAACAAGTCAAGGCTCCCCTAAATTTGCAACAACCAGTCAGGGCTAGAATCCTCTTGTCTCATTTTCCAGGTTCAGGCTGAAAACTGGACATAGATTTTTTTTTTTTTTTTTTTGCATCCTTGTCCCAGGTCCCATCACTGACCACCCTGCATGTTCCTGAAAATTCTACCATGTTCCCTACTCTGGGGCAGAGAGAATACCATCAGCTTCGTGCTTCACCAAAGGCCATTGCCAATGCAGGACAGAGTGTAGCATGTTAGCTGGACCTCCCCACTCTACAACCCAAGTCAGCCTCCACCAGCAACTAGGAAATCAAGAAGTGAAACATCTTTTTTATTGATATCTTTATTATCCAAAATTAAATACATTGTATGAGCAAATATTATACTGGTATCCCCATTTCCCTCCACCCTGTTCCCAATCCACTGGGTATCCTCCTCATTTGGGCATAATAGATTAGTCCATGGAGTAGGGGGTTATAAATTGTACAAGAGGTAGCCAGTATCCCCCACTGCTGGTTTGTGTGTTGTTGCTGCTGAGGGGGGCAATGACTCTGGACATTCTCTCCCCACCATGGCTCTTACAATCTTCCTCTCAGTTCCCTGAGTCATAACACCTTCTTTTGAGTGTTCAACCCTGAGATCAATCAACAGATAAGGATGAACATCAAGACCCACAAAGTGCATAAAGGAGCAGAGACATGTCTTGCTTAGATAGATTATGTCACAGTAAGTAACGAGGGACAGACACTGCTCTGATGGCTCCCAGCCCTGTTCCTTGGAGAACCAGGGTAGCAGCCTCTGGATGCAGCACTCCCTGAACTCCAGCCCAGTCACGGGAGTGTTTGTCCATGTCACTGAATAAAGGCAGCTTCCTTGTTTTAGTCATTCACATGGCATCCCCTCCCCAAACACCAGAGCCAAGTGCTCCACAGGTAGGCAGGCTGTCTATGCCTGAGAGGGGAGACTAACTCCAGCCCTGGAATTGGAATGTTGAAGTCCAAAGGCTGGGAGACAGAGCTGACACCACCAGTTTACAGGGACCACCATGAAGACCCCAGTACTCACAGACACCTGCTGGCCCTGCACTCTCCCAGTGCAGGGTAACATCCCTGTCTCCTCCAGCTCAAAGGACTTGAAGAATGGTGAGGTGGTCTTTCCTCAAGGCTGAGGAAGAGTCCAAAAGAGAGGAAAAGTGAAAGTTCTGCACGCAGCTAGAAGGGAGTATCTCCACGCTGCACAGAGAGCAACAATGGACCCTGAGAAGGATGCTCAGTCTCTGATGAATATATGCCAAGGATGTTGTCAGAAATGAGGTGAAACCCAGGGATCCAACAGATGGACAAGAAAAGGGTTAAGCCTGGCGGGCTTTATGACTGATGAAACAAATTTGGAGTTATAAAGAGGGGGCAGGGAGAGTGTGGCTCACCTTTCAGTGGACAGCCTTTTCCCGCCCAGCCCTAGGGCACTTGCAATTGGGAGCAGAAAGTCCCAGAACAGCAGATTTTAGTTTCTCCTCCAGCCAGGGGGTCAGACCCCCAGCGTCCCACCCCGACCGCCCCAGGAACCATCAGCGTGCAGTTGCAGAACTGGGGCTCCAGACTTGGGGCGCTAGATCTAGGGGAAGACACCAAAATCCTTCCCACTTAACGCCCTGCATGGCCCCTGCCAGGCTCTGAGCCCTTATGTACCCTAAGTTTCTTCCGTCCACTCCCCGACCGTCGAAGTACCAGGGCGCCCGCACAGGCGCACACGCGCGCGCACACATGGGCGCCCACCCTCCCCCCCCCGCACACGCGGACGATCCCACCCACGCACGAGGCGTCCACACACACGCACACCCGCGCGCACAGGTCTGACCCGGGCACCGGCGTGGACCCGGGGAGCAGGCGGGGACGGAGCGGGGGCTGCGGGCCCGCGGGTCCTCTCTCCACCCCAGCCGACGGCACCCGGGCAGCACCCAGAGCCCCGACCCGCCCCCTGCGTGTGGTGATCGGGAGATCTCGATGTGCCAGGGACCAAGGGAGAGCCTGGGAGACGCGGAGGGAGGGCGGGCGGGCGGGCGGGCCAGGAGGAGGGACAGTCGGGGCGCCTCCCGCGGCTCCCGGGAGAAGAGGGAGTGACCGGCGGCTGGCCGGTGGAGGGGCTCCCGGGAGGGTCTAGGCGTCTCTGCCCCAGCACCCCGCTCAGGAGCGGCTCCGGGCGCAGCAGCCGCTCGGGGAGGAAGCCCGAGGCCCCGGGAATCCCCTCCGGAGCCCTGAGCGCCCCTGGCACCACCTCCGAGGGACGTCCAGAAGTTAGCCCCTGGGGTCGGAAGCTCCGGGATCTGCAAGTAAGTTGGCTTCTTCCCACCCCCCACCCCCGCCAGCCCAGAGGTGCTGGAAGGCTGGAGGGGCGGGGCTGGGACCCGGCACCTGCCAGGTGGGGATGGGGATGGGGATGGGGATGGGGATGGGGATGGGGATGGGGATGGGAATGGGAAAGGGAAAGCTCTTGCGGTCCAAAGTTCAGTCAGCGAACCGAACAGAAGATGTCCTTAGGGGGCACCCCTCACCCCCATGATGCACGGTCAGCGTCCCAAGGAGAGTAAATACCTCCGCTCCTAGCGCCAGACCCAGCTCCCTGGGGTGCCCAAATCTCCCACATTGGGTTTGCCAGGCCAGGCAGGAATCGGCAGGAGGACTTTGCTCCCTAAGTAGGAGACAGAGAACCAGATGGGGTGGTGACCCCTCAGCCTGTCTTTGAGCCTGTCTCTGCGGAGCCTGCAGGTCTGAACTCCTCAGGTCACTTCGTAAGTTGTCCCTTTATTTTTAAACATCATTGCAACTATTCAGAAAGGCCATGTTCAAGGCGCCAAGAGGTCTGTGGAGGGGACACTTGGAGGGGGGTTGGGGGTGCGCTGTTACTCTCTTCTCAATGGTGTCTCCCTCCATGCTCGTGCTCAGGAGCCCCTGGTTCTGTGGGTACCTCCATCAAATGAGAGGCTAGACCACCACTGGGAGGGGTCTCTTCTGTCCCCTGGCCTGTGGAGCAGACTTAGGTCAGTTATGGCTCCTCCAATTGGGTTTGATCCCCAAAGTTTCAAGGGCTACACCCAAAACAAGGTAGAGGGGTAAAATCCAGGCCAGCACCCATGCCAGGAGCTGAGGGTCCTTTCAAATGCCAAGTGGACAGTAGGGACATGTACACTTGCCAGTACTCTGATCTCTAAATTCTCTTAATAAAATTATCAGGAATGACCATTCCACTCCACTGTTGAGAAATGGCAGCCCAGAGAGAGGAGGTGACTTGCCTGTGGGGTGCACAGCTTATAACAGGAGATTCTCACCTGCTTCTGACTCCAAAATGTGTGCATAAGCAAGAAGTGCCTTCTGGGGCTTTTTGTTCACAGAGCTCACACTTGCGTGAAAGAGGTAGTGGAAAATAGTATCCATGGACCAGAGTGTCCAGCTGGGATAGGATTCCAGATGATCCCAACAGCAGCAGCTCTTGAGGCAGAGTTTGGTTGGCTCTGCTGATCTCTGGATGAGACTAAAGCTAACAAAATCCTGGACTGGGTCAGCTCTGTTGTCTTTTAAGACCCTCCCTCTGCCCTCAAATCCATGGTCTTTCTATTATCAAACACCATCCCTGTGAAGTGTTCTGGGATTCAGGGATCCAGGCCTTTGCTTGGATGCAGTCTTAAATCTTATCAGCTGGCTTCTTTGATTCTGGCAGGTGAACAGAGCAGCCCTAAAGCCGTGGGAGTTAAGAGAAGCGCACTGCTTGGCCAGCCTTCCTGGGATTGTAGCCTATTGGGCCCACCTGAGTTGTGTTACTGGTCTTTAGTGGGAGTCCTGCGTGGAAAGTGCTTGGAAACACCCTTGAGGGAGGAAACAGTAGACAGAGAATGCACTCCCCAAAGCCCAGCCATCTTCCCAGGTTTACTCTAGCTTTCCAACTTCAAGGGTCCACCGCTCAGGCATAGGCTTTCCAAACACTATGAACTGCTGTGGCCTTTCTTACTTAGGAGCATGTCTGCTTTAAGCAGACAGTAAGTGTGCACCCCATCCATCCTGGAGGAGAAGAGGAGAAGGAAAAGCAGAGGAAAAAGGGGCAGGCCTCCTCCTCTGTCCAGGGTTGTCCCAAAGGCAAGCTGCCTTCTTGGGATGTGGTCAAGTCTCAGTGTGATTCCCCAGCAGGGAATCCCCTGAGGCTGCTTGCTACCTGCTGAGCATGTAGGGCACATCCCTCTGTGGGTCCCATGGATGCATCAGTGTGGCCTTGTCATCACATTCACTCTGTCTTGCTACCTCAAGGCAGTCTGTGAGTGCAGCAAGGTCCCCTGGGGCTCTCTGAAAGCGCTTGACTGGGTTTCTTGCCTAGGAATTCAATTTTGAAGCCTTCTAAGGCTGCTGTGGTCATCTGTGATGAAGTTAACCCCACAGCAGAGAAGACACAGCAAGCATGCCCACCTTCTATTTTCCCATTGGCCCTAAGATGCTGGGGTCCTGCATGCTCTCTGTGGTCCAAGCCACCAGAGGCCAAGGCTGGGAGTTTGTGTTTCTGAAAAATCCATCTGCTTCTGAATTTAATTTTTAAATCAGCCCAGCAACCACCTAGCATGGGCCAGGAATAATTAATTTCTGAAGACTTTAGAATATGATCTTTGGGCAGGGGTGCTTTCCATTTAGCATAACATTGCTAAAGCTTGCCTGCATTTTCTAAGCCGATATTGAATGAATTTTTAGGCTGGGGATGGGAGAACAATGGAAAGAAAGTGGAGGGGGAACAGGAATCCATTAGGTACTTCAAGGGAGCTGTTTTTAGATTAAACTTTTCATCATGTGTGAACTACAAACCAGTCACTGAGAGCTGGCAGGACCCATCATCAGATGATGAAGACAGTTGTCAGCCTTGGAGGATTCTTTTTTTTTTTTTAATCTAGACAGAAGAATAGGAGTTCAGGCACTGTGAATTGTAGAAAGGCACTTGAATAAAAAATACCTTCATCTATTTGTTTTCAAAAAGACTTTTGAAGTGGCTTTCTCTGAAATTATTTTAAAGCATGGGGAACAGAAACCCGAGGGGAAGAATGGAGTGTCTGGCCTAGGGTATCTAGTTCCTCCTACCTTGACATTCTGATAAGGGAGCTATTCTAGTCAATAGCACCCAGGGTGGCACCAGCCTTTGCCAAGAGCTGTGTTAAGCTAAATGTCAAAGTCAAACCTTTAATACATGACCCTGGAGATCCTGGCCTTGGCTTAAATGTTAGGTTCATTATCATTCCAGACCATAGCAGGCTGGGGGCAAAGGTCAGGCAGAATCCCATCATTTGGCTGGTAGCAATAGCACTACTTGATTACTAAAAACCAACATGTGTGGTGGCCAGGGAGTCTGGGGACAGGAAGGGGGTAGAGAGGAAGGGAGGGAGAGACGATGGAGCTGGCATTCATCCCCTGGTGGCTTTGACTTGGATGTGTGTGCTGCTTGCCCCTCAGGTTCATACTACAGGCTCCTGGTCTTAGACCCAGAGAGGCCCCAGTCCTGGCATTCTCCATGGGTTCCTAATCAAGGGCCAAGAGGACTTTCGGATGCCATCTGGACCTGTATGCTTTCAAATTCTGTCCCCCTGCACCCCACACCACCCCAGGTCAGACTGTGCCACCGAGAGCTTAGAACTTAAATCTGGTGGGGAGAGGACCAGAAAAGCCAAGGACAGGAGGTGCTGCCTCTGACCCAGGAAAGTGGCTGCCCCCTGGGCAACAGAAGCTCCATGTGTCCAGGCCTCAGGGGTCCTTACCAAGACAGCTGCTCCACAGCAGCCCCCCTCTGAACAGTAGGGGGTCAGAGCCCAAGTCAGGAGTCCCCATTGCTTTCCTAAGTGCCTTTGTCGGGTGAACTAAAGTTAAAAAAAGAAAAGAAAATATTTTTAAGAAGCATAAAAGTAAAATGGGGGCTAATGGAGAAGAAGGCCATTAATGGGAGAGGGTACCTGGGGGGATAAGATCAAAATATATTATATGTATGTATACAAGTGTCAAAATGGAAAAAAGAAAAAGGAAATGAGAATATAACTTATGGAGACCTTTAAAAAATTCCTTCTGAACCCACCTTGTCTTGAACTCAAATTGTTTCAGCGTTTTCGCTAATCAGTATTATCTGAACAATTATTTACAGACTATTTTTGTAGTGCCTTGATATTTATATTTTCAATTCATCCTAATCAATAATGATACTAAAATTGTGGTTAGATATCATTAGATATTCTCAACACATTAACATATGTTAAAAAATAAAAACAAAAATAAAGTCATGAAATGTCTGTCCCTTCAAAAAAATGTGTGTGAAGGGCTGGCCTTGTGTGAACATCTGAAACAGGAGATGGCTTACGCACTGCCTGGACCACTCCAAGGGAAAGCAGACCACCCAGGAATAATTACAGCCTCCACTCCATGGTGATGGTAAATGCCCCTGGAGAAAATCAAGAGGCAGGGAAGGCTCAGCCAAGGAGACTCAGGGAAGTCATCTACAGATCAAAATAGACCTGCTGGAGACCGGATGGAGTGACCATGAAGAGATGACCCAGGTTAGACTCAGGGGAGTCCAGGGGCAGGCTGGAAGAGTAGAGGCCAAGAATTGGAGGCTAGGCTGGAAATGGGCCATTTCATCTGTTGTCCTTCTGAGAGGCACTCACATGGATCACAAATCATTTTAGTGATCCTCCCCTCCTTCCTCAGCTCGGTTCTTTCTCCCTTCCACCCTCATGAGGCTCTTCTATGCTGTCATGACTTCTACACTGGTTCCCACCATCCCCACCCTCTCCTCAACCCTGGCAGCTACTGGTCTGCTCTTTATTTCTGTAATTTTCATCATCTTGTGAATGCAATATAAACAGGATGCCTTAGTAAGTCACCTCTGGGGACTGGCTTTTTTCACTCAGTGTAATTCCCTGGAGATTCATTCAGATTCTCTCTCTCTCTCTCTCTCTCTCTCTCTCTCTCTCTCTCTCTCTCTCTCTCTCTCTGTTAAGTAGTAGTCTGGTAGTTCATAGTATAAAAGTATCATAGTTTACTTAACACATTAAGACATCTGAGTTTGTCTCAGTTTGGGACTATTATAAATAAAGCTTCTGTAAATTTTTGTGCACTGGTTTTGTGTGAACATAAGTTTTCATTTCTCTGGAATAAATGCACAGAAATACAATTACTAGGTCATGTGGTTGATGTATGTTAAACATAAATGTCAAACTCTTTTCCACAGTCACTGTACTACTTTCCACATCTCCTGGCAGTGCATGAATGATCCCCTTTCTCTGCATTTTTTTGCCAGCATTTGGCGGTATGCCTGTATTTTAGCTTATTGTGGTTTTAACTGGCATTTTTCTGATGAGGCTAACCATCTTTTAATGTGCTTATTTATACCCTATATAACTGCTGAGTGGAATATCGTTGGCCCATTTTCTCATTGGATGTTGTTTGTGTGAGTCTAGAGAGTTCTTTATGTATCCTAAATATTACTCCCTTGTCCTGTAGTTTGAGTGTATCGTCTCCTGTTCTGTGATATGCCTCCTCATCTCAAGTTTATTTTCTTTGGCAGTGTATGTCAGAATTATGGAAATGACTTTCTTGCATTGAATTTATTTTGCACTTTTGTTGAAAATAAGCTCAGCATATTTGTGAAGGTCTATTTTGGAGTTCAGTTCCATTGATCTATGGGTCTCTTCTTCCAACACCACATTCTTATTCCCCCTAGCCTTATAGTACATCTGGAAACTGAGTAGATGGGTTCCTTCAATTTTACTCTTTTTCAAAATTATTTAATATATAATAACCCCTTTGTTTTAAAATAAATTTTAAAGTAATATATCTTCATCAGAAAGAAAATACTGCAAGATTTTCCTGGGGTTGTCAATGAATCTTACGTCAGTTTGGGGAGAATGTACATTGTTACTATACTGAATCTTCTAATCCATTTATTTAGCTCTCCTTTAATTTCTTTCTTCATTATTTTGTAATTGTCAGCCATTTATTTTGCTCTGTCAGGAGCTAATTGTGTGCCTTGAGTATCATTTAGTTTCTCAGACCTTCACTTTCTGCATAATGGGTCTGATAACAACACCCACCTTGCAGATGACAAGGGAAAGGTTGAAGGTGATGGTAAATGAGGGTGTCCGACAGAAAGTGTCAATACCATATGTTCTCTGAATTGATTCTCTCCTGTTTTTTTTCTCTGCTTCTTGCCAGCTCTTATTTGACATCCACACTCACTCTCTCTTTTCTTTATCTCTGCTTCATCCCTCTTTGCTTCTCAATCCAGGATTCAAGCTCTCCTGATTTTCGCTTTGTCTCCTACTTTCACTACCTTTTCCTTTCTCATTCATTCTTCCATCCTCTCTCCCTTGCTGTCGTTAGACTCTCATAGGACCAACCCGCCTCATCAGAAGTTTACTGCTTTGATGCATTTGATTCATCCCATGTGCCTCAGTTTCTCCATCTTTAAAAGAATCTGAAGTACTAACTACATCATTTTTTCCTGAAGCAATTAAATGAGCAACATACATATTCAGAATAAAATTAGTATATTGTTTGCCTGCCACCCCCAGGTAGGTTTCAGCAGGAATTCCCAGCAACGGCACCCATAGTGCATTATTTTCCTGGTTGTTCCTCATCCCTGGTCCATTTCCCTTCCCTCACTACCATCTTTTTCATTTGCATATAAATCTACACATATTCATCCATCTCGTTTCCTGTGGTATTCTCTCCACTTCTACATCATACTCTCTAATTGTCCCTGATAAGCTGGCACCAGCTCAGGAAATCTATCCCTGGGGCCTTAGGAGAAAACAAGTGTTTTTTCATGTTGGCTTTATTATTAATCCTCTTTGTTGTTTAATGCAGAATTCATACAGTGTGAGTCTTACAATCAAGAAAATGTAGTAGAACTATGCTGCTTGCTTTCAAAGAGGTGGCAGGCTTCAAAAGGGAAAACTAGGCAGACAGATACAAATGTAAAATGAGATCATTTGATTTTTGTGCCCTTTTATTCGTGATTTTTAGAAGTCTTCTACAAAGTCCTGGGAGTGTGTGAGCTATGCAAGTAAGCCACAGCAAATATGGAAGGGAATGGATAGAAGGAACCATGAGTAGCCCCAGCAGCTCACCGGGTGGGTGAGAAATGGTTCATCTTCAGGACAGGGAGCCAGGCAGGCCAGGAAGCTCCATGCCCAGCATGCATGCTGTTCTGCTCCAGACGTAAACTCAAAGGGGCCTTTAAATACAGTCTTCTTGCCTCTGTTTGCTCCAAACAATTGAACTCCCAGTCAAAATGCTGAATTTGTTTCCTCCTATTGTAGATTAAAAACCCCGTTTTCCCTGAAAACCTTCCCAGGAAACATTATTGGCCTCTCTCTGCTCTTTTCATCATAATCATGAACTCTCAGTATTTTATTTATTTAATGACAGCAGCCCGGGTGGGGGCAGGGTTAGTTCATAGCACTTCTAATTCATTCTTGTTTCTCTCCACACATCACAAGCTGAAGCTTTATTACTTCCTTAGACATGGGGTGGGGAATCCCTCAAGGATACAGTCAGAGTCAGCAGCCCATCATGGCCCTCCTCTGGACTGCCTGAGGCCCCCAAAATCCCCAAGCTCAGCTTCTAGTGCTCCTTGGCACCACTGGGTGCACTTTTCTGGGCAGCTGGAAGAAGCTTGACGGCCTGGGTCAGATTCCCCAGTGCCCTCATAAAGGCCGATGCACAGGGTGGCACATGCACCTGACGTTCGTGCACAGTGGTGAGAGATGATTTAAAAAAAAATTCAGGACAGGACAGGACAGATGCATCTAAGGAACTTCTCCCATCAGGGAGTCTCAGTTCAAATGAGGTGCAGCTGAGTGAATTTAGCCCCTCCCCAGCTTGATTTTGTACTCAACAGTATCCCCCTGTGCTGAGGGGGCAGTTTCAAGGGTTTCTGTCTAAGGGGCAGAGTCAGGAAGGGGCAGTCTGAGCAAGACCGATGCTGGGGACCCTCGTTCACCCAAGGCACCTGGCTGCCTTACCCACAGCTGCCCTCTACAGAGCTCTTCCCACCCAGAAATCAGAGCCCTGTGGGCAGAGACAGCTCTGCAGTGATGAAGTGTCCCTTCTGACACCACCTATTCCTAGATCCCCACTGTCCCTGGCTCCACATCCCACTTGAGTGCCTTGTCCTGCCCCTGGCACAGGCCCGTGTTCTAGCCACACGAGAGGTTGTCCACTCTGGCTACGGACGAAGACCTTTCGTATGCATTGTGCTTGGAGTAGGACTGAAAGAACCACACATTCTCCATGCTTTCGTGAGCCCTCAAAAGCTTGAAGCAACCTGGGATTAACATTGACACGTGCACTCGGCTCCACTCACGTGACAGAGCTCCACAGTCCTGCTACACCACCATCCCTGACCACTGGTAATCAGCAACCATTGTAGCTGAGGCAGAAGCCAGCTTGAGGGTCACCTGCTCCACTTTCTTGTCCCTACAGCCCTCCTCCAGAGCACCATTTCCAGCCAGGAATCTCTTCTCATTGAGAAGCCCTCTCCCACCATTAGTGAAATGGAGGACTGTGGCCTTACCCAGTATGCTGGTCTCTGCAGCTTCTGGCAGGAGTGCTGGCTGCTGAGGAGAGGGTACCCTTTGGGGAAGATCAGGTGTTCGGTCTGTGTGTGGGGGGGAATGACCCAGAGTTGTGAGCAGCAGAGAGAGCTAGTTAGGACCATAGGAACCCGGCTCCTTAACCTCTGTCTGCTGGGTGTATATCCCAAGTGGAGCCTCTGCCTTCCTTTGCCCTAAGGACAGTGTGTAAGGAAGTGTGCATGGCAGATCCCATTAGTGTGAAGAACGAAGCTTGGAGAAGAAATGTGCAGCCCTATCAGAACGCTTAGGGCCAGGCTCAGCTGACTCAAAGTACAACACACCACATCCAGGGGAGTAACAGGCCATTCAATAGCCTTGATTCATAGGTTGGCAGCTTTTCTTTAGCTTGCACAGTGTTTCTATATTGAATTCATTGTCACCTAAGAATGGAATTTCATTTTCAACTTCTTATTCTTCTTGAGACAGGCTTTCATTGCATAGCCTAGTCTGGTCAGGACCTCGCTATGTATCCCAGGCTGCTCTCATACTTGTGATGATCCCTGCCTTAGCTTCCTCAGGGCTCCAATCACAGGCATGCATCACCATACCCAGCTTCACTTTCAAATGCTTTCATTTTCTAGATTATTTAAAAAAAAAACAGACTGGCAGATCTTGTTGCAGCAGCTCTACAGTGAGACAGGGCTAAGCAGCAGAGTCCCATCTCAGAAGTGAGTGGACACAGCACTTGCTATAGTTCTCACCATAACCCCCTGGGCCTGCAGAACCCAGAGCATGTTTTTATTGTGTTTACACGTGCTTGCATAATTGCTTTTTCTAGATTAAAGAGAATAAAGTATTTCAAATCTTTATAAAAGTGTGGAATGAGGTGTGAGAAGATATTTCATCTGAATTAAAATAGGAGAAAGCCTGTTATCTGCATAGGACTGATAAGCAGCTATACTGTGTCTGTTGAAAGATTCCAGCCCAGTAGATAAACTCACTGGCTTCCCACATCTGTCTTTGTAGGCAGCAGAGTTCAGTGCCCACCAGGGAGGAGTTTTGGTTGCTACATCATGCACAGTGCTCTCAGTGGAGAATTCCAGAAGAGTGAGGCATCTGCCCCATTCCTGGCAGAGGCAGATCCCCTCAGATGAAAGGCAGTGCAGTAGTGTGGAGTCAAAAGCAAAACCAGTGGTTGTGATGCCTGCTCTTTCTTTCTAGGGGTCCACTGTCCAAACACTCTGAGGCTAAGGGGGCACATTTACTGAGTCTACTGGGAGCAAGTGGCCACATGGGCACTCAGTTTATAGGAACAGTGAGGAAAACTTGGAAGAAAGGGGGATAATTAGATGCCCTCACAGCATATACAGGACATCAGGAAGGTAGAGGGAGGAGACAACCCAGCAGAGAGCAGAGAGGTGGTCATACAGCAGCCTGGGCACACAACAGTCAAACATTAATTGACTTCTTGGCACAAATTGGACTCTGTCAATATGGCTGCATCCTGGGATAGGGTTCTCTAGGCCAGATGCTCATGGAGGCACAGAACAACTTAGCCAAACTCTGAGGACTGATGGGGAGCAGCCTGCACTTAGAGCTTAGAGAGTCAGGTAGGACTTGGAATTGCCACTCAGACATTGTGTGGTCTTAAACAAAATTACATTACTGTGCTTGTGTGACCTCTAAAATGATGTTAATAAGACAGACTTAATAAATGGCCCTCTTGAGTACTAAATGATAGCATGAATAACAAAACACCCAGCAGAGAGATAGCAACTAATGGGCATCGATTATTTGAGCTGTTATTCTTATTTGGCCCCTTGTTCTCACTCCAGAGTTCTGCTGCTCCCTCACCCCACTCACCGAGTCCTTACATCTTTGCTAACCCTCACTCTCCCACTTGGCCCAGCTGAATTAGAACTGCATGTTGTTTCTGTCAGCATTTTCCATGACGCTGATCCATTGGCCCAGGTTCTCCCTGCCATCCTGTGAGCCCATTGAGGGTGTGTTATACCTGCGGTTCTCCAGAACCAAGGCTGCTTGGCATGCGCACTCAGGGGGAGCAGCACTGCCCCCCCCATACTGGAGACCAGCAGCAATGGCATCTCTGGGGGCACTTTGGAAACAATGTAGATTTAGGGAACCCCAGACTTAGTTCGCCAGAACCTACATCTCCAAAAGAGTTCCAGGAATGGAAAGAAGAGCAGAGATGGTAGAGTGGGCTTCTAGCTCCCTGTGCCCCCAGGGTCCACACACTGCAAGTGTTCCCTAGGCATTCATTAACTGACTAATTAAATCAATAGGTAGATGGATGGATGGTTGGATGGATGGATGAACAGACGGATGGATGGTTGTGTGGATGGACAGGCGGAGCCTAGTGACTGTTTCCCCTGAGCATTCACACTACCTCATGTGTTAGGATCCAGCTAATCTGTGCTCAACAGCCACGGATTCAACAATAGTTCCCATCTAAGTTGGCAGACCAAATAACTGCAATCTGATGGCATTTTTCAACAATATACCTGATGGGTTTTAAAAAATTTATTCCTACTGTCGCTGTGCCATTAAGTCTTGGAGCACTAAAAAGCACTGTGCTTTAAAAGTGGTCATTTTGAAAGGCTGGGAAACCGTGACTGGCCTCCTAGGATGAGCTAACTTTTTGTGGTTTGGCCACAGGTGGGCTGGGGTGGTAATAGATGACCTCCTCCTGAAGGAAAAGGGACCTGCAAGGTGGGCAGGGTAGGCCTTGCCTTCACTGTGAGACCCAGACCCTAGTCCCTCTGTTCTAAGGGACAACACCTCTGTCTCCCCTTCCTGTAGCCCACCTAGCCTCTGACAATGCTTATTTCTACATCTGGCTGCCAAAGCTTGAGTCCCTGAGGCTGTCTTTGGCCTGTTGCTGCTAGCCAACTACAGGGCAGAAGGGAGACCTTGTTTCCAGCCCCCTTGGTGGGTACCTTGTTTTGATTGCCTATCCAGAGGGCATCAAAAGCCCCTGAGTCAAATTCATGGTGGACCTGGAAGCCACATCCCTGGGGCTCCAAGGTCCACACCAAGTTGTAGTCTACTGTCTCTGGCACTCAGGGCTCCTCATCTGCACTGCTTCAGGTTTCTCACCTTGCTTTGGGCTTCCTTCTCCCCCATTGTGCACAAACTTGGGCATCTTAGCCTCTGCCCAGGAGGTCCCAGAGTCAGTCCCCTCCCAGCCCTACCGGGAAGCAAGTAACTAGCCCTCGAGGAGTGGGAATGATCATGCATTCCAGCCTGCAAAGAAACCTTCCTGAACCCAGGTACCTGCACAAGTTCTGCCTGCTTGGACACCTGCAAACACAAGCCATTCTTAAAAGGTTCTTCAGGCCAAGTTGCTTGGGGAGATAGGTAGAGGGATTCCTAGGTCACATCTCAGGGAAGTCTAGAGAAGCAGTGGGAAGGTTGTTCTGCTGCCAGCTGTGTGACTCTGGTGAGGTTGTCAATTTTCCTCCTGTGTAAAAGGAAAATAAAAGTGTTCCTCGTGGAGTGAATGAGATGGCACCCCGGAACTTAGCGCATGCACTCATCCTAGGTCCTGGGACAACCTGTCTCTCCTTCCTTGAACTGCTGGAAACACTCCTCCAGAAAAGTGACAGATGGAAGCCAACATTCCTAAGCCAGTCAGCATCCAGCTTCCCTTTCCCTACTGTTTGCCATTTCTGTCACAGCCAATGACCAAAGATCTAATGGTTCAAAATAACACCCACTTATTGTGTTAAAAGTCCAAACACTGTGTGACTGTACTCTGCTCAGTGCTCATGTGGAACTTGGGATCCTCATCTAGATACTGTGATCATCAGAATTCAGTTTAGTTAGGGGCTGAGGTCCCTACTGCCTTGTTAGCAGTCAGCTGGCAACTGTCTCCACTCAGAAAGGTGGCCCCTTTCCTTGCCATGTGATCCCCTCTCTCTATAAAGTCCACAAGGAGAATACTGACTGTCCTGATTTGGGAAAGCCAACCCCACATAACCTTCCTTTCCCTCAAACAACTGTGCCAACCATGGGAGTGAGGGACCCATCTCCAGGTCCCCAGATTAGAGGGAATGTGTTCATGGACATAGTACAGAGGGCATCTCAGAATTTTGCCTTGTTAAATGTGTCCTCTCTGCATATACTCCATCTCAAATACCTTAATATTCCCTGATAACCAGGATGATCCTTGAGAGGATTGGGGTGGCCAGCTCACAGCATTTCTACGTTAACAAATACAGATTCATGCAGAACAGTACACAAATCTCTCAATAGGAGACACAAAAATGTCTTTTGTGGTGGTTTGATTAAAATTTTCCCTATAGGTTCATGTGTTTTGAATACTTGATCCCCAACTGGTGGCACTTTGGGAGGTGGAGCCTTGCTAGAGGAGGTGTGTCCCTGAGGGTGGGCCTTGAAGTTCATTAGTCCAATCCACTGAGTATTCAGAGCTAACTCACTTTTGCTGCTGGCTGCTATGTGACAAGATGTGATACTCAGCCTCTGCTCATGTCATGCCTTCCCTACATAATTAAATGTCCTCTCAAAACTGAAAGCTGAAATAAATCCTTTGTTCTCATATGCTTCTTTTGGTTGGGTGTTTGTCTCAGCAACTAGACGATAACTGCTACATCCTTCTCCAGGATTCTTCCTCCAGTACCATCCCATGTCCCAAATCCCCAGGAATATGGGTGAGCCATCATATCTGAGAAAAAAAAAAAAAGGAGTTCATGAAGATTTGTGATTCCTTTTGTCACAGATAGGGGATTTGAATATGAGACCAGCCTCTCAGCCCAGTGCTTTGTGCAGAAGCCTGACCCAGCCCCCTGTGTAGCTCTGATCAAACTGCTCTACAGGACTCCTGGTGTTCTAGGCTAGGCCATCCTGTGTCACAGAGCTTCCTACACTGAGTTGGGTGTTTGGAGGGATCCTGCGAACAGAGCTCCATTTAAATAGATGACAGTTTTACTCATGCATCCTGTCAAGTATGACTCCCTTTGATTCAGCCTCTTCTGAGTCTCTCCACTGTGTTTTATATCAAAGGGATTAAGCCTTGAAGCTGGCCTTGAAGCTGCCTTTCGAGACCTTTCACTGTGCCTCAGCAAATCTAGCCATCCTTTGCACAGGCGAGGCCAGATAAAGAGCAGTAACAGGGAGCCAAGCTGTAATAGGATTTGCTCAAGCTGATGCTTTGTCTTGTGTCCTGCAGAGAGCAGCTGAGCTACTCAGATGGTCTCCACCAAGCCCAGCCTTTTTTCCTGCTTCTCTGCCCACATGCAGACAGTTCTGCACAAGCCTAGGTTGAGAGAGTCAGTGCTGGAACATAAATTACAGAAGGGTTGGGTCTTCCTCATTTTTTTGGTTGTTATTGTTTACTTTTTCCTTCACTGCTTTATGGCCATCACTCAGCACTGGGGCTGAACTATAGTAGTTCCTTAATTAATGCTTACTGAACAGATGCATAATTAGCCACATGGAATTTGAAGATCTGATTTTAAAAATCCATCTCTTTTGTCTCTGAAAATCAGTTTGGCTTAATAGGCACACAAGGCACTGGAAGCCAGGGTGTCTCTCTTTTTCTAAAGGAAATTTGGATAGTAGAGGCTCTACGCTGAGAAGTTTAATGCCTGCACTTCAAATGCCACCAAGCCTTGGCTTAGATGCTATTTGTGTCTCTCATAATGTTTAAAATGGGGTTAATTGAACATTACATTACATTTAAATTCAAGGAAGAGAGGTTTTATATATATATATATATGCAACTTAAGATTCATTTTGAAGAAATGCATCATTAACTGATTTTTGTTGTTGTGTAAACATTGTAGGGCTTGTTTATAGAAATCAAGATGGCTAAGCACATGCTCTATCACTAGGTAATATCATCTTAGGGGACCACTGTTGAATATGCAGTCTGCCATTGATCAGTCATTATATGGCATGTAACTGTGTTATATTTATGTTTGCATCTCATAGACTTTCCATACATCCTCATAGTAGCTCCTGGAACTGGGAGGGCAGAGACAATTAACTGAGATTTATAACACAGGAAGCTGAGACAATGAACAATTTTTTTTTTAATGGACCACAGAGCAAGTCTGTTGGATACTGAATTCAAATCCTTATCTAGTCACTCTGATAAAATCCCTCACAAGAAAAAGCTTAAGAGAGGACAAGTTTATTTTGGCTCATAACGTGGGGGTGCAGTCCTGCAGGGCAGCAAGGCATGGCAGCAGGAGTGGCTTGCAGCTGTGGTGGAAGCTTACATCTGGACAGATGAGGAAACAGAAAAGGGAATCCCCACCCTCAACTGGCTTTCTCCTTTCTCCCTTTTTATTCAGTCAGTGACATCAACTCATGGGATGATGCCGCCCACATTCAGGGTGAATCTTCCCTCCTCAATTAATCCTCTCTGGAAAGATCCTCACAGACAAGTCCTAAAGCATTTCTTAACACGATCAGGTTGACAATAGAAATTAATCATCATGCCCTGAGTGGAGGAAGGAATAACCCATGACAGTGATTCCAGCACATAAGGGGAATTCATGTTAATCTTACCTCAGAAGTAAGCAGCATTTTTTTTTTTTAGGAGGAGTCTTCCAGGCACAGAATGTTTGCCAGCCTGGGTTGACGTGTCCTAGAAAACATCTTCCTGTTATTATGGCATGAAGCCTTCTCCTATAAGAAGGCATGAAAGTATGTTTAAAAATAAAGAAGGAAACAGTGCAGAAAATCAGCAAAGCTGAGGGCAAGACAGTCTGCTTTCCCAAGTGCCCTGGCCATGACTCATTCTCCTGGTCCTGGGCTGGCCCCACCCCGCTTGAGAAGTCTGCAGCAGAGCTCCTGCCAGACCGAGTGCAGCTTACAGCAGCAGCATCCCCAGGAACACATGGGGAGTTGGAGTCAGCAGCCTACTTCACCAGCCATGGGGATCACTGAACAGGTTTTATGGTAAAAGAAAAGCTCACCTATGGGTAGAGCAAAATCCTACATGGATTCTACGTGGGACTCTGTAAAGACATTCTAAATAGTTTCCTCTTTCTCTCATTTATCTTTGTAACTGCCATGTGAAGAATCAGGAAGCAAGTAGCTCTATCCAGACTAGAAAATGGCTGATGGATATCTTGAGACAAAAAGCCTTCAAGTGAATATTTCTTCAATATGATATCTAAAGTGTTATCATGAAATTTCTGCAAGCATCCAGGTATTAAAGGATAAAGTATGCCAGGGTCATTGGACTTCCCAGGATGGGCAACATTGCTTTGGTTGGTCAAGAGGGTAGCTAGTCCAGTGGTCTATCCAGGATCCAGGTTTGGCCTCTGCCCATCTCCTCAGGCCTTTTGATCTCTGCCGAAAGCAATCAGGCAAAAACATGCAGTGCATTCTAGAAAAGGAGTTTATTTCAGAGTGACATGGGGCACCCTCAAAGGGTAAAGAGGCTAGTATGCCAGTTTACATCTTAGACAGGTTTTGTGCTATTTCTAAGGCCTCCAGAATAGACAGCTTTGCTGAGGGGTGTTTTCCCAGCTGGGAGATGTACAGTCTTGTTCTTTATCAGAAAGCCTCCTGTGGTTTGAATCTATGTCTCCCCATAGACTCGGAAGTTTTATTAAAGTTTGTCACTTGTATTTCCTGACACCTGGCTAGAAGAGGTGTCACTAGGGGCAGATCCTGGGGTCCAGCCCTAAGGTACATTTGGGGGTGGATTGGATATCAGCAGCGGCTCCTGGAACCTTGTGCACTTTATGACCCACTCCATGCATGCATTCCTTATGCTTCCAAAAGCAGTACCAGGTATGCAGGACACAGCCATGTTGTTAATTCAGGGAGAAAATAAATGTGACCTTGAAGAGCAGATTCCTTTCTTTCAGCAATTTCCTTTTCAAAGAGTTTGCACAGTCCATCTTTCTGTGTCCTTCCTGGGTGGAAACACCTCAGGCATCTCTCCATTGTTTTAATGTAAAGCAGTTTGGCCATAATCAAAAGCCAGTCTCTGGGCCAGTAAGTGAAACTTGCTTTGAGGTTTTTCCAACTTTAAATCTTAAATTCTCAGTCCCATATCCGCAGCCAAGCACACAGTCCATTTCTTAAATTCAGCCTTGGTCAAACTCTCTGGGCATGGGCAGTAGGATGCATCCACCCCTTGGCCCAGGCACACACTTCTATTAAAGTTTTCTGCAGTCTCTCCTTCTCCTTAGAAAGTTCACAAGCCAAGCCTCCAAATGCAATTCTCTCTGCATTGAGCATTTCCAAATTCTCACCAGAATAGTCCATAAAACTTGGCTTACCACTCTGGAAGGCATCTTCAGTTGCAAGTACCAAGTCCATGTCCATTCCTCCAGCACACAAGTTCCAGAAGATCAAAATCCATATGGTCAGATTCATCTCTGCAAATTACCCCACTCTCAGTACCAAATCTGTCATAGTCAGTCATGTGTTGCTGGGATGAATCTCCAAACGAGGCACAATTTTGGGGAGGAAAGTACTTATTGAAGTAACAGACCCAGGGGGAGTTAAGGAAAAAGGCTGACTCCTTTTACAGAAGCAAGCAGAGAGAGAAACCCACCACCAGCACCTCAAGCAAGCAAGCACATTGTAACTCACAAAAATGCAGAACTGCCAGATTGGAGTTCTGGCTTTTCTTTTGCATATCTATCCCTAGTATTTTGCATCCAATTTGAAATACCTCAGGACTAGACCCCAGGAGGCCAGGCCAAAGTAACACTTCCTCCAGCTAGAAGGCTGAAGATAATTCACAATTATAATAAATTCTATTGGGGAACATTTACTCAAAACTACCATAAGCAGAATGTCAGAAATGTGGTAGATTGGATATTGCAGGTGTCTGGGTAAGTCTTTGAAGTGTGGCATGCCCTCTAATAAAAGCAGTCCTTTTGAAAGCCCTGGGGCATGAACATTCTATCCATCTCAATTTCTTAGGACTCACTGGCTCAGTCAGCTCTTTCAAGGGTGCACCTCCACAGTGGTTCACAAAAGCTCAGACAGTCAGATTCCCCAGGCAGACAGCAGCAGCAGCGACTGCTTGGCGAACCAGTCACAGCTGTCTTTGCCTTTCTGGCTGCTGCTAAAGGATCTCTGATGAAAAGAAAGGAGACAGCAAGGTATAAAGGATGGAGCCCAGGCTTTGGGTCAGTAGCACAGGAATCCCAGTGCCAGCTTTAGCATTTTCTTATTTGCTACCAGGTGTCACTTCCCCTTAAACTGGGACTCTGCTTTCTTATTTAGCCTTCCGTTCATTCAGTACATGCTTTTGAATCACAGTTGGTACCAGGTTGTCCTCTTGGTTCTTGGAATGTATCAGGGAAACACAAAATTTTGTAGACCTTGCATTCCATTGGACCGTCAGAAATCAACATGATACACAGGGTAATGGAGATTACAATCTGCCTCCAATGGGCAATTGTGATCATAAATGACAATCCATGGAACATAGTGAATGTTTAATGCATCATGGTAATTATTTTTTTAATGACTCCCAGATTTCGTTAAATCATCTGAACACTTCAGGTATAGTTCACCCCTGGTGTTTATTTATCCAATAAACTCCTGAGCATCTGGTATATGCTAGACTATGCAGTGGGTCCCAGGGATACAAACAAGTGCTGTAGGTACATGGTTTTGCTCTTGAGAATTTCTTATTCTTGAGGCACCTTTGTTCTTTATAAGGGAGAGGCCTCCAGTCCAGGACTATATAAATCAGAACAGCCCCCTTCACTCATACTGATCTTTTTAAATTCAATGTATCCCAGCTATGGCTGGTGACTCTAGGAACGCTGTGAACCAGGACATGGAGATCGGAGTGACCCCCCTGGACCTCAAGAAGATTCCCAAACAGGCACGGGATTACATCCCCATTGCCACGGACCGTACCCGGCTGCTGGCGGAGGGCAAGAAGCCCCGCCAGCGCTACATGGAGAAGAGCGGCAAGTGCAACGTGCACCATGGCAACGTGCAGGAAACCTACAGGTACCTGAGTGACCTCTTCACCACGCTGGTGGACCTCAAGTGGCGCTTCAACCTGCTCGTCTTCACCATGGTCTACACCATCACATGGCTGTTCTTCGGCTTCATCTGGTGGCTCATCGCTTATGTCAGGGGTGATCTGGACCACGTGGGTGACCAAGAGTGGATCCCTTGTGTTGAAAACCTCAGCGGCTTTGTGTCTGCTTTCCTGTTCTCCATCGAGACAGAAACAACCATCGGGTACGGCTTCCGAGTCATCACTGAGAAGTGTCCCGAGGGGATCATACTCCTCCTGGTACAGGCCATCCTGGGCTCCATTGTCAATGCCTTCATGGTGGGCTGCATGTTTGTTAAGATCAGCCAGCCCAAGAAGAGAGCCGAGACGCTCATGTTCTCCAACAACGCCGTCATCTCCATGCGGGATGAGAAGCTGTGCCTCATGTTCAGGGTGGGTGACCTCCGCAACTCCCACATCGTGGAGGCCTCCATCCGGGCCAAGCTCATCAAATCCAGGCAGACCAAAGAAGGGGAGTTCATCCCCCTGAACCAGACAGACATTAACGTGGGCTTCGACACTGGTGACGACCGGCTCTTCCTGGTGTCTCCGCTCATCATTTCCCATGAGATTAACGAGAAAAGCCCTTTCTGGGAGATGTCTCGGGCTCAGCTGGAACAAGAGGAGTTTGAAGTCGTGGTCATCTTAGAAGGCATGGTAGAAGCAACAGGTAAGACATTTTAACCTCCTCTACCATGAAACCCTCTCCCTGCTCCCCTCCCCACCCAGCTTGGGCCACTGTGAGCCAGAGATGGAAATTTATGTTCAGTCCAGAGATAGCAGTCAGCATGCCAAATCCCTAATGATACCCAACAGGAAGTTACCCTAGATGGATCAGTAGTAATAGCTAACATGTGTGGACCCCTCCCCCCCAACTTCCAGGCACAGTTCAAGACTTTAAACATATTGTGTCATTGGGGGCCTCCCACACTTCTGTCAGATATTGTTCATTGTGCTGAAACAGAGACACATGCTAGTCATATGTGACACCAAGATAAAGATAAAGCCAGGGGGACCCCAGAACTTGCCCTCATTTTCAACAGTCCAAGTTGCTCTCTACCCTGGGACAGGAGCAGAATACCTTCAGGAAATCTGAGTTTCCAAAAGAGAGGTGCTGTAGAGGCAGACTTCACAGTTCTGCACAAACTGCAGGTCTTGTCAACAGGTACCAGTATGCAGCATGCCGACTTCCCTAAATTCACAGAGATTCCTACACACCCCCTTTTCAGAGAACTTAGACACTCAGACTTCTCAGACTCAGACTTGGGGGAGAGGCTCTCAGCTGTCCCCTCAGAGAGCAGCCTGCCTCTAGCTTTTCTCCTGAAGGTCGGCCCAGTGAACCCCAGGTATGTAAAGCTCCTCACAGAAAATGGTGCAAGCATGCTGAGGCATCCATGTATTCCCCAGAAGATGCCTTCCTTGAGACCATTCTATCACCTTGACTCAACTATTAACTCTCCCAGGTGCCTAGAAGCCAACAGCCTTAGCCACAGGGCCAGAGCGGATCAGATCTCTCTGAGTTAGCTCCAAGGAGCCCAAGGTCTAAGAAGAGGGACTGAGATTGAGTGAGAGCCATAGAGCCCCTCCTCATACATGGGGCCATGCTTCCTGAAGAGGTTCGTCACCAGCCAAACCCTACATCCTACTTCCTATTTGTCATCTTCCTTCCACCTTTCTACTCTTTTTTCACCAAGTAAACTGAGCAGCAGGTCAGGCCCCGATGGTGATTGGTGGAAAACTCATGCATGTTTAGAATGTTACACTTTTTTTTCAGATTCTTACAAGCAGTAGCATAGGTCTGGATTCACTCCTATTTTACAGACATGCAGGCTGAGCCCCTAAAGGATTGTGCATACAGTAAGAGTTCCTAAGCAGACCTCTCGATTATAAGTCTCCAGCTTTCCCTACATGCCACACTCACCCCTAAAATGTTAGAGGTTTGTTGTTAGGGTGGCCAAGCACACCTGCCTAGCCTTTGGGAAGCTGGTTGCTGGATAGGAGACTCAGACAGGACCTCCATAAGCCTTCCCACTTCCAATGCAGTGGAATGAGACAAAGGTACGAATGGGCTCCAGGGACCATGCCAGAAGGGTGCTCAACCATCTGCTGGAAGCTGGAGCTTGGCCAGGCAACATATGGTGACAGCTGGGGGAGCCCCTGGGGCCAAGGACAGTCACGATACAGGAAGCTGATTTGTGTAGAACTGGGGGCTCCCAGGTCGGCCTGCCCTTGGTGATAGGGTCAAGATCAGAACGTAGGCTCCCAATCGAGGAAAGAAGTACCACTCTGAAGTTCTGAAGGAAGGACCAGAGATCAGGGATACCTCACTCTTCCCTGCCAGTGCCCTCATAGCTACCAACCATGTGGCAGTGGGAAGGAATTTCCCAGAATAGCAAGGGGATGCTGTCTCCACCCCCTGACTCCTCCCCTCCCACTTCCCTTAAAGTCCTGGCCCAAACTGACTTTTCCTACCTATTTGACCTCATTCCCTGCTATGACCTGTGCTCTGTTCATGGAACCATTAGAGTGACTGGGAATCAGGGAAGGAGACCACCCACTCACAAAGGACATGAGTGGACATGATGGTCATGCTCGTGGAGCCAAGACTGGGCATGAATTCAGTCTGCCCATTACCTACCTACCTATGCAAGGCATGTTGCCTAACTTGTCTATAAATTAGGTAGATACATTTCCTGGGGACAGCGGGATGGTTAAATGACCAAATGGAATACCACAGGAAAGCAGGTGTGTATTAAAATGTGACAGAATTGCTAGCAGCCAGGGACACAGACCAGACCTCTGGCTACAGGGCAGCCCAGTGCCATGTTCCTAGCCGAAGAACAGGAAGAAGAGCAAGGCGGACCCAGTGGAGCCTCCCCAGATAATCCACTTTTTCTGAAGTCTCCAGGAGTCTCCAGGCATTAGGCCTGGGTTATATTGGTCAGTACCTGGTTTGGGCATCTTCATGTCTGCTGGGCTGGAGGGTATGCGACCAGGGTGAGGGCAGAATGAATAGGCCTTGTTCAGGCAGGCAGCACTCTGAGAACAGAGAGCGGACTACAAGTCCACCATGTATGAGGTACCCTAGGGTGCCCAGGCATTGGAGCACAGATGAGCAGGAAGCAGCCTCTGACCTAGACCTAGTATGTATGGACTTCCTCGCAGGGAAGATTCAGGGTAGAAACTCGGGAAAGCTTTTCCTTCAGTGCCCAAAGAGCTAGTTCTTCCTTGCCAGAAGATTAAATCCAAAGCTGCTTCCCTGTGACCCTATGCACAGAGGCTTTCTTATCCACAAACAAAGCTGTTCTCCCTCTCTCTCCATCTCTCTCTAGATAGAAAGCAACGCCTAAAAATAGCACAGGCAGGGCAGAGGCTGGGTGGAGAAGAGCTGGAGACATCAGCGTGTCCTTAAATTCACAAGCCACGCTGGCGTGTCTGCTTCTTCATATGCATCGATGTATGTGCACGTGTGCTAGTGTGTGTGCATGAGCATGCAGGCTCTGTCTGTATTCACTTACACAAACATTCCCCATATGTTATAAAGTCTGCCAGCTTCTCTATGCTCCCTCTCTGTGAACTTGTCTTTAGGAAAACCCTTTTCTGGCTTCTTTTCCTGTCTGTCTTCCAGACCTGAATGCTGTTTTCAAGAACCATGTCCTTGCCTCCAACTATTCCAAAAATTATTTATTCTGGTCTTAAAGAATGTATCCCAGAATCTTACATGTGAAATTTTATATTTTTATTAATTATGAACTTTACAGTATGAACATATTGCATATTGTTCATATTTGCATCGTGTTACACTCTTATGTCCCCTCTTCCCCACCCCCATTCCACTGAGGTCCCTCCTCAGTGGGGTCATGATATTCACTGTGGTGTCATGAGTGCACCAGTCAGTTTCTATTTGGGGGAAACAACACCTCACGATGCTTCTTCCCACCCTGTGGCTCTTACACTGTTTATGTTCCCACTTCCACAATATTCCCTGAACCATAGTGAGTGTGTTAAAAGTCTCCTTCAGTGTTAACCTCTGAGTCTCCTCTGTGTCTACCATCATCTTCCTGGAGGATGTTGTCAGGCAAGCAGTGAGAGAAGCACTTGTGTTTAAATTGCCACGTCCTCTGTAATGTCTCCTGGATCTTGGCAGATGTGGTAGAGGTGACTCGTGTTGGGCTTGGCAGTCAACTATCTTTCTTGTTATATTAATGGATCTTGGTTTGTCCCAGTGTTGTAGACAGATTTCTTGGTGCTCTGACAAAGAACCCAACCAAAAGGCAGCTTGTAGAAGGAATGGGTTTATTGTGGCTTACAAACTGGAGGGGAAGCTCCAGGATGGCAGGGAAAATGATGGCATGAGCAGAAGGTGGACATCACCTCTGTCACAGCACTGCAAACAGAAAGGTGTGCCAAAAGCTGGCAAGGGGAAGCCAGATATAGCCCCCATAAGCCCGTCCCCTACAACACACCTCCAATGAGGTTCCAATTCCAAAACTGCCATCAGCTGGGGACTGAGCATTCAGAACACATTAAGTTTATGGGGACACCTGGATCAAAACACTACACCCAGTATTCACTGCCACCTGTAAAAAGCAGATTCTCTAACCACAAGTGAGAGTGGCACGGGTCATAGGGGATAAGCATAGTCATTTTTAAAACTTTTTTATATGCATACTCTTTCTTCTTAGCCAAAAAACCATGGGAGCTTCTCTATAGATTCTAGGACTTTCCTCTCCACAGGCTTCTGACTTGGTTCTCAGTACCAAGTATAAATTCTCTCCCCATGAGCAAGCCTCATAGTCAATCAGAGAATAGTTTATTGCCCCTATAACCTGTGTGCCACTATTGTACAGCTATGTATGTCTCGTCAGCTGGTTGATTTTGTAGCTTGCAGGATCCCCTGCTTGTCCACATTATTGGTGACCATCATCCCCCATCAGCTCACATCGCACTTTCCAGCAGTATGAGTGCTGCCAGAAGGGAGCTTGCATGTTAATTTCTAATTTTATGTCTCCACTGTATCTTGAGCTCCTCCAGGACAAGAAATGCATCTTACTCAGCTTTATCTTCCAAGTGCTTAGCACAAAGTAGATGTTAACGAAATGCTTGATGAATGATTAAATGTATTGATGACTGAGTGAAGGGATAGATGGGTGGATGATTTAATGACTGGATGTGCAGATGATGGATGATTACTGGATATAATGAAACAGGGATGGATGATTACATGAATATATGTATATATGGGTGGATTTATTGATGGATGGATGATTGAACATATGGCTGTATGAATGAATGAGTGAATGAATGAATAAATCAGAGATTTATTGTATCTTAATGTATATGGCTTCTGTTTCCCCAGGTATGACCTGCCAAGCACGAAGCTCTTACATGGATACAGAGGTGCTCTGGGGCCACCGATTCACACCAGTTCTCACCTTGGAAAAGGGCTTCTATGAGGTCGATTATAACACTTTTCATGATACATATGAGACCAACACACCCAGCTGCTGTGCCAAGGAGCTGGCAGAAATGAAGCGGGATGGTCGGCTCCTCCAGTACCTCCCCAGCCCTCCTTTGTTGGGAGGCTGTGCTGAGGCTGAGCAGGATGAAGACGAGGAGCCCAACTGTCTCAGTGTGTCTGTCCCAGGAGGACAGGGGCTCAATGTGAGGTCTGTGCTCTGCCCATAGCCTCTCTGGGCCAACTTTCATGACAAAGACAGTGTGAGGTCTGAGGATCCAGGGAGGAAAATTAGCTGAGCAAGTTGTTTGGTAGTCCAGGAGCCTGGAAGCTGTATGAGGAGAAGCAATATGGAGTCCTCGCATCCCTTCCTTAGGGCCCCTGAGCAAATGGCTCCCCCAGAGCCCCAAAGCAGTTCTGTCTCTTTTCTCTCAGTTTCTGTGAGTGGGACTTCTGGTTAAGGGCCAGACCAGGGTGGGTTTCCAGGGTGGCATCTGTCCTTTCTTTGACTATTGGCCCCTGGTCACTTCCCTATCCGGGGACTATCAGTCCCACCCCTGATTCCTACCACTGTAGCTTGTGGATTCCAGGAGAGGCTCTTCTGTCCTATCCATGCTCAGGCCTCCAGCCGGGCATGAGTTTACACAGGCCTCCTGGGCTAAGATCTGTCAAGTAATTGGCAATAGCTTTCAGTGTAAGGCCAACAACCACTTATTAAGAGCTCTGGCACAAGGCTTTAGTTCACTTCTGTTTGTTATCTAGCAAGTATGTGTTGCTCTCTGCTATGTTGTGTGGCCACTGTGGCCTTTCAAATAACTGATCTCCTTAGAGTGACTCTGAGCCACCAAACACCTGTGAGCATATGTACACCTATGTACAGCTGTCCTCACAACTACCTAGCACACTCCCAGGCACACTGTGCCCTGTACCTACTATTCAAGGGAGAACCCCAGAGACTCAGCTATTTCTAGAACTGTTTTGGCCCAAGAACCCCAACCTGTGATGTAGGCCTGGGGGAAATAAGTCTGAGTTTTAAAAAGTCAGATGATCTACTTGGTACTAAAATAAGAGGATCAGAGAGGAAAGAAAAACAGGGGGAGGGGAGAAAAACAATGAAAACTTTAAAATAAGCACCTGAAGCCTGGTGTGGTGATATGTGCCTATGATCCCAGCACTTGGAAGGCTGAGGCAGGAGAATTAGGAATTTGGGCCCAATCTTTACTATATAGTGAGTGTCTCAAAAAGTGAAACAAACAAACAAACCTAACATGCAGAAAAGCATTGCCAGAATGCTTGGCTCAGGGCTCACTGATGGCTCATGGGATATGAAGCAGAAGTGACAGGTGACCATCAAGGCAACCTCATCTCCAAGCTCAGGGAGAAGCAGTCTCAGGCTGCTACTGAAAAGGGTGCTGATCTTCCTCCTACAGGGTGTATGGATCTTCCAGCTGAAGGATAGCTAGACAACAAGCTAGGATAGAATAGATAGTGTGCGGAGAAACATAAGCTCATCTGGTCTTACAAAGATGGTTGACATGGTCCCCAGCACCACTACCCCAGTGTTCACAGCTCTCAACTGACCTTTGAGGATGGGAGCAGACCTACCTCCTGCAGGATCCAAAGGGAGGCCGGAAGTTAAGGCAGAACAAAGGAACCCCCAAGCTTTATTCCCTGTCAGCCTGGATTTCCTAGGTTCCAGGGATTGGGGAGAGAGAGGTGACCTAAGACGGGAAACTGTACCTGTGGACTGTTCATGCCCAGGTGAGGAAATCCTTTCACTTGGCACTGGGACTGAATCTTGACAAGTGGGCTGGGCAACAGTGGACAAGTGGGGTCTTCCCACCAGAGAGATGGTTCTGGGTTGCGGTTCTAAGCATGCTTCTGTGGTAAATCAGGCCTTGCAGGGAATGGGAAATGAGTTACCATCACCCCCGAGGAAAGAGAAAGGCAGCCCACAGGACCCAGTAGATGAGCTGCGATCAGAGGGGTAGGGAGACTGCTTGCCTGGGGTGGAAAGAACTGTAGCACTCATCCCTCGCTCTGTCCTGATGATGGCAGGTCTAGTCCCATACCCCCTTGCGACCTGTAAGCCTGTCTTAGAACCAGTTAGTGTCCAAAGGTTAAGACCCACAGGGAGACAGCTGGGTGAGGCTGAGAAGTATCAGGGGAAGCTTGTCTCATGGCCTGACTCCTGTTTCATACCTGCCTTATGTATGTTTCTTAAACAATCTCCAACTGGCCAGGCAAACCCACTGGTGTTTATCAACCAGATGCCAACTAGATGTTCTAGAGGCTGCAATGAGGGAGGGATTATACACTCCTGAAGACCCCACAGACCAGATCTGACTGCACTAGGATTAGTAAAATAACAACTCTTCCATGCCTATTCTGGTTTCTATCATGGCAACCTGAATGCAAGAAGACTGCCCTTCACATACTAAGGATACCTTCATCCCAGTGGACAATTGACTAAAATTTGGAAAGTTCTTCAAGTCATTTTTTTTGAAGCTCTTGAATAAACATGGGTTTATTGAATGACAACTTGATGGTGGCCAGCATCTCAGTGGATCACCTCCAAATTACTGCTCCTATACACAAACCACTTGGAAGTCATGGTCCTTAAGGTGTGGTTCAAAGTCAATGTCACCACTGCTGGTCTTCAGAGAACTGAGCCAGGGCTTAAGATGAGGTAAACAGTAACCCCCAGAGACCTCAGCTTCACCAAAATGCTAAAGTAATAGTACATTTGTGATACTCTCAGAGCCAACTTCCTGCCTGGATTCCCATGATATTTCTCTTGGAAATGTTCCATGTCCTGGAGAAACTTCCAGAAGTTCAAGGAAATCATTTCCTACTGGTTACCCCCTCTCCACCATCCTGGCACATATCTTGTCAGCATTACACAAGACCCTGTTCCCAGGTTAAGGGAGAAGGGACCCTGCCAATGTCTCTCCCCTTTGTATGTGGCCCCCACTGGCCTCCTGCCTAATCAGGAACCTGTTTGTGCATTTACCTCTTCTGCTCTGAGATCCTGACTGAAGCAGTTGACTTTGGTGAAGGAGAAGAGCCCCTGACTGTCTGGGGAAATCTTTCCTGCTTGTCATCTGTAGCAGCTGGGCACCTTCATTGTCACTCCCATACCTCCAAGCTTCCCTCAGCCATGTGACAAATGTGAGGAGAAGATCAGACACTGACATCACTCACTTGAAGTTGATAAGCACAGGTTGCTGTCAATGTCTAAGACTGAGCTCTGGATTCACTGCATGTGTATCACTAGCTGTGTGCCTATCACATGCCATTCTGGGACTTGTACTTGATGTTCAAAACACTGCAGAGGTTTCTGGACTCTCTAGTTACTAATAAAGGCTGAGGATATTCAGAGAGGTCCCCAAGTTTCCTAAGACCACAGATGAGAGGCAGTGAAGGGCTTTGGTGCCAGGTACCTCCCCCGTAAACACAGAGGGGCCATCACCCTGCACAAAACACCTGCTTGTTGAGCAGCAGGAATGAGAGCCTCAACTCTCAGAAGGTGCTGGTGGATCCCTGCAATGTGTGGCGGAGTTCAAGCCTCCAGCCTCCAGCCTCCTTCTCCTGTGGCACCTCTCTCTGATTCCCAGAGAACTAATGAGCTGTGAAAATAGATTAGACAGACAAGAAAGGTGAGCCTGAGACCGGGAAGAAAGGCTTTCTGGAGAGGCCACTTACGCTGCTGGGCTTGGATGTTCTAACATCTCTACAATGCCTGTCAAATCTTTCCCTTTGTGTAAGACCTGTCAGTCCTCTTCTGAAAATGAGCACCATTGCACTGTTAGAAGCGCACCCAATTAAGTGGTTTGACTTTAGAAAATGCTGGTTTCCCATTCAGATGTTTTCCTAATGTGAGCAAACTTACTCTTATTTCTGTGGGTCCCATGCACTATCAGCACCTAGGCTAGGATTGGGGTGGAGGTATGGGAAAGGTGGGAAGGACAGGCTTGGAGGGAGAGTCATGGCTGACGCAGGCATTTATGCCATTTCTGACAGGACAGCAGAGGCAGGGTGCAGCCCCAGCACGGATTCACACCCAAGGTCATCCAGCTCCCCTCCTTCAAAAATCTTTAATACAAAATCTTCACACTTCACCTTACCTAAATCCTCTTTCCTATGAGTAATTCTGATGATCACTTTAAGAAGCCCTGTGTTGGCAGTCTGTTTGAATGCCATACATTCACAAAATAAATCCAATGATTGAACCATGAGAATTGGGCAGAGGAAGCTGTGGTATTGATGTTGACAAAGGATGTCTGAAGACTGAAGGTTTCTGCTGAGCATGTCATTAGCCTTGATGATTAACAGTGGGCATCCTCCTACTCTCTCTGGTCACCCACTGGCAATAACAAAGACTCTCATGGACACACTAGTTAACTGGAGATAAAGCAGGTCCCCAGGGCTCTGATTTAGCAGTAGAAGCAGAATTGTAAACTGGGGTCTGGGGCAGTAGAGCCTGCAGTGTGTGGGGTAATGTCCCAGGTCTGGTCCAGTGCTCACCCACTGGGTAACCAGGTAAAAACAAGTTAGCTCTTGTGACTGGGCTGCCAGCAGGTGCAGAGCCTCTCTGTCAACAGTGGGCAAGAGCACATGGTGACATGGAGGGTGTGTCTCCTTCCTGGTGGTGATAGTAAACAAAGATGCAGGCCCAGGTCAGAGAGCTCTGGGAATGGCTGCAGCTTTCCTGTGAGGATGCCCCTGGCTGCAGGCAGCAGCCAGAGCCTATGTGGAGACAAAGAACCTCAGGGATCCCTGAATGGCACATTTGCCAGTCAAGTCTGGGTTTCAGTTTGGGAAGGGAGCACTGGACATATGTATTCTAATAAAAAGTAAATATCTGAATATCCTCAGAAAACCCACCCCAGCCCAGAAGACCCACTCCTATCTGTGCCAGTCGGATCAGCATAGTAGAGTCTAGCCATGAGGTGTCTGGCTTGTTTGTCTAGAGAGGACCTTTGGAAATACACGTGCTGCCTGGGGTTTTTTTGCTAAGGGTCTCTTTACCTTTCTTGGCAAGCTGCTACATGGCCCCCATGGACTGGAGGCAAGGACCCTAAGTCTTAGGGGAGGAATTAGTGCGGTACTTAGGCGCTCTCCTGAGCTTGTAGAGCAACCTTCCCAAGTGACAAAAAGCAGAGGAAACCAGGGTCAATCTGGGGGTTGGGAGAGATGAGGATGCAAAGCAAAGGAAAGTAATTAATGCATACACCCGTGCCTTCAGGGTCCCTCCGTGTACACTCGCTAAATGCCAATGTCATATTCTGAATCACCTCTGAAATAAAAGCCCTCATGGAAGAGACTGCAGCTGGCCCTGTGTGATTTGAGTCTTCCAGGAGGAGGTCATGTTTCCTCTCCTAACCATGCCTTTACCTGGAGAGTGAGCAGCTGTGGCCATTCAAGAATTCACCTTCCATCTGTTCCCGTCACAGAAGGGAGCCTACTGGCCCTGGTCCACAGAGACAACAGAGAAAGAAGGGAGCATGTTACCAAATTGATTGTGCCTTATGGAGGAAAGATCTGTATATGGAGGAAAGATCTGTATTCTTGGGAGAATAGCTCCCAAGGCTATTCTCATTCAATAACCACACGAAGAAAGCCTCACCCTCCCTCCTCTTCAGATTAGAAACCAGGCTAAAATTCTCCCACCATCATGGCCTGTCCTTAGGTCTCCTCACCACTGTCTGTATAGAAGCATGGCATCCTGTGGCCAAACTCTGCCTGTGTGTGTGCCCCCAGAACCCACACAGCAGCTGTCAATTCTGACCACCCCCATGGGCTTGGTAGAGCTTTGCTGGGTAGAGGTTGAAACAGGACCAGGTTGGGCTAGAGTTCAGCGGAAGAGCTCGTGGTTAGCATTTGCAAGGCACTGGGCCCAAATTCTAGCACGACACAACATAGCAAACAGAGGGCTGATGCCATAAAATGTTCAAATGGTCTCTGACTTTCCATCACTTCAGTTTTCCTGAATATTTATTGAGTGGCCACTATGTTCCTGAGGTAGGAGTGGACATTGTGCATCAGAAGTGACCATGGCTGTCTTATTCCAGTTCAGCTGTGCTGTAGTTACCTTCTCATCAAACACCCAACCTTGGAGAGTCCTCTGTACAGTCCTCCAGACTCACTATCCCCGGAGGGCTGAGATCCCAAGAGTGTGCTACTGCATGGGACTAACAGTGGAGAGAGAGAGGGAGAGAGGGAGAGAGAGAGAGAGAGAGAGAGAGAGAGAGAGAGAACAAGAAAAAACAGCAGTCATAAATTCTCTAGGATGGAAGGGAGGCTTGGAGACTGGCTCTTCACAAGTACAGTTTGGTTATCCCTGCAGCTCTTCCAGGCTGTCCTTCTAGGCCAGGCTGACAAATCATCAACTGACATATCCCACAGATACTCACTGAACCCTCGTATTTGAAGCATCCTGACAGGACCTGGGGAAACAAAATCAAGTAAGATGCCACTTTTATCCTTTGACAACTACCACCGAGTTCCATGGAAGGTTCCACACCGACTAATTGTCCTTGTTGGTTTATGTTTAAAACAACCTCTTATAAAGATAATAATCTAAGAATACATTTATGAAAAAATAGGTTTTGTCTTCAAAATCATTCCTTGACTTGCCGTCTGACCAGTACAGATGATTTATATTCAGCATCACAGACAGGACGAGTCCAGGCAAATCCTCAGCCTGTTGTTACTGCTGCTTACAGAGCATGCTGGGCCATGGTCCTCACTGTGATCTTGGGGAATTGCTTTAACCAGAATGTCTGGTCCAGGGTGCCCCCAACGAGAGGAAACCACGGCCTATAAACACTTTCTGCCTCCCGAGGGTTTTGACGGAGCTCCTCCTGGCTGATGCTTATGTGGCTCTAAGTGTCCTTTTAGTTTAGAACTCTGAACACAGTTTCCAGGACATGCTCATGCTTCAAGTATTATCAATCTTTAAAGATCTTGAGTCACACATCTGGGGAGGAATACTGGCCATCCTGGTCCTGAGCACACTGTCCAGGCCTCCTTTGCCCTCTCTTGGCCTCCTGACTATAGAAATCCAGGCAGAGGCAGCATTTTCCAACTTGAAGTTCTTGGCCCATGGAGGAGGTTTCCTGCAGAACTGGGAAGTTCAGTCTTCAGTTACATACCCATCACTGAGCAGTCCCCCCTGCTGTGCCAAGACCAGGGTATGTGAACAAATGGACCAGGACCTGTGCCCAGGATGAGAGTTCCTTCCAACCATGAGCAGAAGAAACCTAATGGTCCACAAAGGTAAGAGACGGGTGAAACCAATGACTTCATACACCATGTCAGATTGTCCTTTGGCCCATCCTGTGAGTGAACATGTACACACACACACACGCGCACACACACACACACAGTAAGGAAAGTATGAAGCTCATAGCTGTGGTCTTACCTGGGCCATAAAAACAACATTTGATCTGAGATTGGAAGGACGGGCTTGGCTGAAGGTGGGGACAGGCCCCAGTTACAGGGAAGGAGCTTAAGAAGCCAGCAAGGGTGTATGGCCGGAGCATCCAATGAGACTGAAGGAAACGTGCTGGGAGTGGGCAGAGGGCAATAGCCTGGGCCTGGAGCTGTGATGTTGACATCATGCAGATGTTGACTGTAACCATTGCTGGGAGATTTGCATTGTTTTGCACTGAGTGACGCTTGAGTGTAGAAACTGCATTGAAAGGCAGCCATGGAAGAACTGGATTAATAATGCAGCAGAGCTGAGCTGAGGTGGATTTGAGAAAGGAGACAAGGAGTCATTGCCAGAATGAGTGCATCCAGAATGGAGGGGAGTGACAGGGAACACACCTAGTCACCCAGGCTTGCAGATCACTGAGCCAGGCTTCACTGTATTAATTATTCTACTCACCACCATGACCAAATATCTGACAAGAAACAGCTTAAGAAAGGAAATGACTTATTCTGGCTTACGGTTTTGAGGGGATGCTTGAAATGGAAGGAACAGGTTTGTTCTGGATTCTAGTTTCCAGGGGACATAGTTTGTGGTGGGGAAGACTTGGCAGCAGGAACAAAAGGCGAGCTGGTCACATTGAATTTCCTCTAACGCAGTGGGTGGATGGGCCATAAACCCTCAAGTCCCTCCCAGTGGCACTTTCTTGAGCAAGGTTCTATATGCTAAAGGTTCCACAACCTTCCCAAATAGCGCCACCAGCTGGAGACCAACTGGTCAAACACATGAGCCTATGGGGGACATTACACATTCAAATCACAACATTTGGGATAAACACTAGTATGTGTTTGGTTTTAGACCAAACCCCTGAATTTGCATGTTTGCATGCAAAAGCAGGTATTTACATCTACAAGGGTGAGTCTGGAGTTGAGTCACTGGAGTTTAAGTGGAATTAGAAGCTGAATTCCCAGAGGTTTTCATAGAAAAAAAGTATAGAATGTAGGGCTAGCGATAACTCAGTAAAGTGGTGTCCTTGAAAGCATGAGAATCTGGGTTTGATCCCAGAAACTATGTTTAAAACATCCATGCCTAATGGTTGGTACCTATAATCCCAGCATTGCAGAGTCAGAGACAAGCAGATCCCTGGGGCTTACTGACCAGCCAATTTAGCTGGCTTGTGAGTTATAGGCCAGAAATAGTCTTTGCCTAAAAACAAAACAAACAACAAAAAAAAAAAACCAATATTTGAGGCATGTCATCTGAGGTTGTCCTTTTGTCTCCATACACACGCACACACGCCTGCATAGGTGTCCCTACTTAGCCTAGACATAAGGCCTGGGGAGCTCCCTCAGACAAGACACCATTAGGACAAGCAGAAGAGGAACTTTCCATATGCATCACCTTTAAGGACTCTCGAAAAAGCTCAGCTAGGAAGACACTCTCAGGGACCACCAGAACAACTGTGGCTTCTAGGGCCCTCGTGATTCTAGGAGATGCTGAGCAGAGCCCTCAAAAGAACAGTCAGGTAAAAATATTCAAGGACTTTTCACCCAAGGCAGCTCTGGCCTCAGAAGCAGAACATTACCCTTGCAGTTCTAATGGTAGCTGCTGACCCTCCCAGGCACATCTCTGTCATAGACAGACCACACAAGGTAACCCATCCCCCTCCACTGGCTCCCCTCTCAAGATCCCTCTCCCCTCAGATATGACCTAGGTTTCCTCCTACAAGTTGCATCATCTAGGCCTTTCTGACTTTTTCTCCTAATTAATTCTTTTTACGTGGTAGTTTTGCAGTTTCTCTGCTTTCTGTCTCCACTGCCCATTTAAATGCCTTCTTTTCATTTTTGAAGCATCCCTCTAAATTCCCTGTCACTTCCTTAGCTTCTATTGTAATGTCTGACATGTCGCTAGCTTCAAAGAATGAATTTCCATATTCTTCTTGCAGGTTTGCCTTTCCGTTTCAACTGGAGAAAAGACACTTAGCTCATACGAAAGAGCTGGTGGGCAGAAGGCTGTATCAGATGGAATGATTAACTCCTTTTGCAATATGAGAGTTCAGAGAGGACAATTTAAGAAACTAACCATGGGCAGAGAACTTTGATTAGTAACAGTTTCTGAAAAATTGGATCCTTACATCACTACCCCAACTCCACCCTATTGCCCCAAAATTATATTTACTATGCTTAGAAGGACTTAGTCTAGAAGTTAATTCAGAAGCAGGTCTCATTATAAATGTCTCAAATGTTTCCACTCTATTCCTGTTTCTCACTGAAGAGTAGCCTTTGTATCTTGTCTTTTGTACTCTCCAGGTCCCATGAGCCTGATGCTGTCCGGCCCTGCAGAGGAAAGTTAGGACAGTTGCACCTGCAACCATGGTTTCTGTAGCATAAAAAATTTCATCCAGGCTTCATAGAAGTGTCCAACAGATGGCAACATTCCTACTCCTCCAACATAGAAAACTCCCTCCCAAAATTCACAGCAGCCGTGAATCCATCCTACAGCTCACCTTTTCCCTACTGACAATCACATTCACCTTACTCATTTTCCAGCCAAGTTATAAACAGAAACCCATTCACAGCCATGAACATCCCACCATTGCCTTAACAAGCTGCTTCATGACAGGCACTCACTCCATCCTGCAAAGAGGTAAACCTCCTCCATCTGACAGGCCTGGCTTCAGCCTCCAAGTGCCTCTTTCTGTGTGGTAGACTAGAGAGAGCTACCTCCTGGCATGACAGAGAAATAACAGAGCCTCAAGGGAAGGGTTGTGTCCAGTGATTATAAATATGAGCTCCTCTCCCTTTAACCTTGGGAGCCATGGACACAGAAGAGCAGTGTCTCTCTCAAACCCCCCTCCTGCAGGTTCACCTCCCAGTCAACCAGCACTGTTGAAGCTGTCTCTGCAGTCCCCTTTGTCCCCTCCTTCTGTACTTCACCATGCTAACATTTAATGGCTGACCTTTCAAGAACCTTTTGGCCCAGATAGTCAGACATCTCTCTGCTTGTGCTGTGTGTGGTTCTTCCTCCAAACGAGATCTGCTTCTGGCTGGATGAGCTCCTTCTCCTGCAGGGTGCATATTTCTATGTACAACACACCCCAGCTGTCTTTGCCAGGCTTTCTATTCCTGAGACAAGTAACAGGAAAACAGCTTAAATGCAGGAATTATTGTTTTGGCTCTGGGTTTCAGAGGATTTAGTCCACAGTCCTTGGCTTTGTTGATTCTGGGGCTGTGGTAAGGCAGGACATCATAGTAGTGGTAGTGGAAACATGGAGCAAAAGCCCAAAGGGAGGCAGAGACAGGAGAATCCCTGGAAGCTCATGGGCCAGCTATCCTGGTGAATGCAGTGGTAAACGCCTTTGAGGGACCCTGCCGCAAATGAAATGGAATGGAAGGTGAGGACTAACACTGGAAATTGTCCAATGACGTCCCCGCATGTGTGCTGTGGCAAACATGTGCCTGCACACATATGAACACACACACACACACACACACACACACACACACAGAGAGAGAAAACAAAACCCTTGTGACAGAGAAAGTGAGACAGACTTAGGACAAGACAACGCCCTAAGGACAATCCACAGTGACCTGCTTCCTCCAGCTAGTCCACACATCTGAGGGTTTCCAGACCTGCTTTCCAAGAGGTGGTACCATCGGAAGACCTCACAAAGCCAAGGTCGGGTGAAAGAAGAGTTTTCACATTCAGACCATGTCACCAGTCTTTCACATTCACTTGGTTGTTTACTGAGCTTTGAGCCCGGTGCCACCCAGGTTCTTGTTCTAATCATTAGAGACAAAAGCCAATTACACATCACACAAACTGTGCAGAGTGCTGGACTGAAGTTCTTTTCTTGGCTAACAGCTCTTCTGGACACAGGACAGATAAGAATCCTGTCTAGAAGAGGAAGTAGTCCTGTTCCCCTTTGGTTTGTGAGGAAGAGTGTGGGGGGTGGCATTTAGATTTCATGGGAGTGGGACCAGCAGGGACCTTTAAAAAGGACTGTCTCCTCACATGGTCAGTCAGTGGAACCATTTGCTCATGATTCAGACAGCTATTTTGCATTGCTAAATATATTCTTCAAATATGAAGGAGTCACATGGGCATTAGCCACAATAGCAGGCTGAAATAAATTAATCTACAGCGGAACAGTTTGCCATGGTTATAGAGCAAGGCAATGACCTCAGCCCCAGATTGTCACAAGCCCAGCAGACATGCACACCCAGCAGACGTGCTAGATCCTGCTTACAGAACCAGCTATACAGAAGGCCAGCAGCCCTGTACTACTGAAACCCATGTTTAGGAGGAGGGGATGGAAGACTGTGTGTGAACGCAATATTTGGGATTGGATGTCTAGATCCCCATCTGACACACCCTCAGCTCCTTCCCCTACCACCCAACCCTATGGTACGCCAAGACCACAAGAGAAAGGGAAACTGTTGGATCCAGACCCTGGTGCAGCCCCTCCTCTACCTGGCTTCTTCCTACCATTTCTTTCCCTGTAATATTAAGTTGACTTTTCCCCTTCCCTTTCTTCCTTCTCCCTGATGTACATTTTGGGGGGGGGTGCCTTTAACTGTACACAAATGTCCCTCTCTCCATTCTTAGGTTGAAGCCCTTACCTCTAGAATGTGGAGGTGGAAACTTTGGGAAGTGATCAGTGTTAGTGTGGTGAGGTCGTCACAGTGGGGATCAATGTCCTCTAAAAGGAGGGGAAGATTGAGAAACACCCCTATTCTCTGTGAGAATGCATGATAATGGGCCGTCTGAAAGCTAGGAACTGGCCTTCATCCCACACAAAATCTTCTGATCTTGGACCTCCTAGCCTTCAGAGCTGTGAGAAGTGAATTGTTCGGCTCTTTAGCCTATGGCATTCATTCTATGAGATCACTTCAAGATTACTGAGACACCTTCCAGGGCCAGCCCTAAGACTAGTCTCTGGGGAAGGTGGCCAAACACATCTATTCAGAAGAATGTGAACTTCCACGTTTAACATATAAAAACATAGGATACCTAGTTTATTTGTTTCAGATATATTCTGAATAATTTTATTACATAAGTACATCCATGCAATATTTGAAACATATACTAAATTGTCTTTTCTTGCTTACCTGAAATTCAAATGGAACTGGGTATGCTGTTGTGGTGGTTTTGAGTAAATGTCCCCCAATAGAATTTATTATAATTGTGTTTATTAAATTGTTAATTGTCTACAGGCTTCTGGCTGGAGGAAGTGTCACTTTTGCCTAGCCTCCTGGGGACTGACCCTTTCTAAATTGGATGCAGAATACTAGGGATAGATATGCAAAAGAAAAGCCAGAACCCAGGTCTGGCAGTTTTGCATTTTTGTGAATTACACTGTTACAGTGTGCTTGCTTGCTTGCTTGCTTGCTTCTGGAGGTGCTGTCTCTATCTCTGCTTCTATCTGTGAAAGGGGGCCAGCCTTTTTTCCTTAACTTCCCCTGGGTCTGTTAATTCAATAAATACCTTCCTCCCCAAAATTGTGCCTGGTTTGGAGATTCATCCCAGCAACATGTGGCTGACTATGACAGCTGTTTATACTAAACCTGGGACCTGCCCACCCTACCACACATGGTCACTGGAGGGAGCAGTTATGGTAGCTTAGGTTCCTTGCTGCCCCTGTGATGGGGAATGGAAGGGAAAGTTAATATGTATTAATGCAAAAGTGTCCATCATGTGTGCCAGGCCAGTGCGTTAGTTACTTTTCTCATTGCTATGATAAAATCCTTGACAGAATCATTTAAGGGAAGAGAGATTTCTTTTGAGTCACGGTTTACATCATGGTGGGGATGCCTAGTGGACATTATGGTGGGGAGGTATAGTGAGCGGCCATCACTGTGGGAGGCTTAGTTAGCATCGTGGAGGGGAGGCCTAGTGAGCTGCCATGGTGGTGGAGAGGCAGAGTGAGTGGCCTTGAGGAGAGGCTGGAGCTTGCAGCTGTTTCTTATATCTTGGCAGATGAGGAAGAAGAGTGCATAGTCTGGAAGAGGCCCCTACTAGCCTGTGTCCACTAACCAGGCCCTGTTTCCAGAAGGCTCCACAACATCCCATGAGCTCCACTAGCTGAGGACCAAGTGTCCCCAAAATAAAACTGAGACAGACATTTCAGCCTAAAACCAAACAACCAGTAATGAGAAAACCCAAGTCCATTCCCACGCACTCTGCTCCTTCACCTCTGAAACAGAGCTTGTAACCAGGTGATTCGTCATTGGGCCCCTTTAGTGCTGACTTCAGAGACCCTCACAAGGCTGCTTTTCTGCATGCACCAGAGTGTCCTGAAAAACATGCAGAATGAAGGTGATCAAGCGAATCTTCAAGATCCCAACCCAGGACTACGATGAAGAGGTACCCAATTCCACAGCGTTTGTTTGGCACATTTTATAGCAGTTCCTCCTCTCCAAGGCTCTCTAGATCCGTGATTAGCATGTGTCCTGGAGCCAAATGAGCTGGAAGCAAGCCCTGGATTTTGTGACCTAACAGCATGTAGCTAACCTTCTTTTCAAAATGGAGATAAGATGACCCTCCATGATAGGATTAGTCACAAGGAATGAAGTTTGCTCACAGCTGCTTGCTGCAGATGCCTTCAACTGAGTTCATCTGATGGGCAGCGCAGCCCATCATGGCCATGGTAGGCTCCTGTATGGGCTGTCGGAAAGTCTTAACCTGGAAGTCTCACTAAGCTAAGAGTTTTCTGAGCTGCCATCTCTTCACATGTTCTGAGCTTACCATTTCATTCATGGGATGCCCCTCTACACATGTCTGCCATGTCCAACTATGTCTTGGTGTATTCCTCCTGGAGGGTCCCACTGATAAGTCACCTGAAGCCTTGGGATCCCATCCTTAGGCTTCATCTCTCTGACTTTCCAGTGAGGAATTTGCAGGAGTTGTGCATTTGGCCTCTCTGACAGCAAATACGGAATGATCAAATATGACCTTGTTTTTAGCACAGCCTGTCTGTTGGCAGCAGGAGAGGAGGGTCCTTTGAATACTGCTGTAGAGATCTGCTGGCTTCAATTCATGGTCTGAGGTGAGAGTTCATGGGTTTGAGTATGTCCTTCTCCATTGCTGAGATTCCCAGGGCAGTGAACAAAAACAGCAACACCACAGTCATTATCATCCCCCTGACTCGATATTTTTCATGTGCTGAAGCTGTTACCTTATTGCTGTGCCTCTCTTCCTTTGTAACCCTCTGAAGCTAGAATATGCTCAGAAAGCTCTAGCACCTCTTGCTACCCTGCATACTGCCTGCAAAGGGCAGTCTCTATCTGCTAGAGTCTGTATTTTGAGTGTCCCACAAAGTCTCATTATGTAGAAGCCTTGGTCCCCTGCCTGTGGGACATGGGGGAACATTGAGGAGGTGAAGATCTGTGGAATGGAGGTGAGTTAGTCCCTGGGGGAGCATCTTTGACTGTTTGAGAGGCTAGTGAAACCCCGGACCTTCCTTTTCTTACTCTGCTCTGCCATGAGGTGAGCAGCTTTGCTTTGCTATGACATGGTGGGGTGTGATGTGATATAATGTGATTTGGTGTTTTAGATATGACATGGTATGAGTCTGCCATGATGTGCTGCCTCAGTACATGCTGAAAAGCAACAGCCAGCGAACCACTGCAATCTCTGAAACCATGAGCCAAAGTAAGTCTTTCCTCCTCTTAAGTAGATTATCTCGGGTACTGTGTGATATGAACAGAAAAGTGACTAAGACACCATTTCAGAATAATCCTCCAAAGCTGCTTCCTATGGTGTGGCACTCACCTCATTTCTGGGACAAAACATTCAACCTGAAGCAGCTTCTAGAAGGAAAGGATTTGTCTCTGGCTTTTAGTTTCAAGGAGGAGTTTATAATGGTGGGGAAAGCATGACAGGAGCAGACAGGTGGGCATCGCAACTCTATAGCAGCAGGAAGGAAAGAGAAAGATGGAGCTAACTAGCATTGGCAAGTGGTAGTAGACTATCATACCCCAGGCCTGCCCCAGGGACACTCCACACCCTCCCCAGCAAGGCTCTATCTGCAGGCGGGGATTATGTATGGGGCTTAATCACAAACACGTGGGGCTATGAGGAAACTTTCACCTTCAATTCATTACATTACTGGTACCAACTTTCTTAGTTTAGGTTCTCCCAGAGTTGGAGACAGATGAGGCCTTGGGTTCACATAGGCAGTTCATATGGAAGGTGATTCCAGCACATACAAGGTAGGAGATGGGCAGCTACAGACAGAGAAGGGAGAAAAGCCAATCCAGGCTGTGCCACTGAATGTGAACCTGAAATCAGACTCACTGTGGCTCCTCCAAGGGTCCATGTAGAACAGGGTTAAAATTAGCTGATGAAAGAAAATGGTATGTGTGACCACTTCTTCTCCAATGTTGTTTGAAGGCTGTCCTGGGGACTTTAAATCTCCAATGTATTTTTAAAAGTGAGGCAGTGCTACATGATGTCTGAGCAAGCTCCTGTCCTGAAGGAAAGCCTTTAGCCAAACAAGCAGAGAGGCAAGGGCTTGAGGTTGGACTTGTTAGCAGGAAGAGAGTTTACATGGAGTGGTGGCACACTTTAATCCCAGAATTCAAGAGACAGGCTGGAAGATTCTGATTTAAAGAAAGCCTAAGCTACATAGCAAGATGCTGTCTCAAAACAAACAAACAAAAACATCCAGGAATGGAAACCATCCACTCCAACTATGCAAAATCTAGAACCGGATCCCGGCTATCCGAGGCATCTGCCACGCATGACATAAAGACCACACTTCTAAATTAGCTACTTATATCACTGGGAGCACATAATGGACTCAGCCCAGGAGGAGCTGAGACAATGCTGGGAGCATTAGCTTTCCTGGCAATTATATGGGGGTATATAATCTTTATTTTAAAGAAGGGGATATTATGCACTGGAATGCAAATGTCACATGAATTTTTAAAATAAAGTGTGATCTTCTGGAACAAAAAAAAAAAAAAAACACCTCATGCTTGACATGCTCTGTATGCTCTCCTTAGGGCGTCTTCCAGCCAGGGTACAAAAGATTGATAAGAAGAGCAGTGGGCATTCTGATGACCATTTTCAAGTGAGAGCCTGCAATGACCTGATTTATTGGTTTGAGTGTGATGCTGGCAGCAGAGGGGATATGCCTCGGGGAGTTAACTGGAGCCCTGAGGACACTGTATGCTGTGAACACAGTATTGGCAGCAGATGGACTGAAGTTTTCATTCAGGGCTGGGGAGGAGTCCAAAAGTCATTCTGCAATTAGCATTGAGTTAGCATTTTTAGGTCTTCTCTAAATGTAATGCCACAAAGGAATATATGCAGGATGAAAACTAACCCAGGCTGAGCAGACCTGACCAGTTCTTCAAGAAACTGCCATTGGATGGGAGCTCTTAAGGATGAGAAAGAGTGAAGCAAGCAGAGGAATGAAAAAAAAAAAGGGGACTGTGGTGGTTTGATTCAGATGTCCTCCATAAACCTATGTGTTCCAAATGTTTGATCCCCAACTGATGGCAATTTTGGAAGGTGTGTCGTTAGGGGCAGGCTTATGGGTGTTATAGCCAGAATCCCTTTGCCAGTGCTTGGTGCACTCTCCCGTGGCTGTTGTCCATCTGATGTTGACCAGAAGGTGATGTCCAGCATCTGTTCATGCCATCCTTTACCTTGTTATCATGAAGCCTCCCCTCAAGTCTGTAAGCCAAAATAAACCCTTTCCTCCCATCAGGTACTTTTTGTTGGGTTCTTTGTGCAACAATGAGAAGCTGACTACAACTGTTACATTGGTATCAAGGAGTGGGATTGTTACTTCTAGAACCTTGATTCTGTGGCTTTGGCCTTTTGGAACTGATTTGCAGGAGGAATGGGATGGATTTGAAACCTCAGCCTAAGAGACGCCTTGCAGTGTTATAAGTACAGTTTCATTGACCATTCTGGTTGATGTTGAAAGACATGAATGCAGTGAGAACTATGGATTGTAGGGTTTGGCTTACAAAAGTGAGAAAGAAAATTGTCAGGACTGGTCTAGAAGCAGTTTGTGTGAGAGGCTTGATGCGTTCTGCCTGCCTGAGTCCTGAGAACTGGTGCAGGATTGCTTTGTGCAGAAATGAACTAGTGTGAGCAGATGGAGATGGCACAGAAAGAAAAAAAATCTTTGAGCTGAAACTTCTGCCCATTCAGCTGTGATTGTTTGAGAAATTACAACCATTGATTGGGCCAGGTGATCTGCATTTGGACAGCAGGAAGAATGTGGACTCTTTTGAAGTACAGTGTCTAAATGCTGAAGGAGGTTTTCTGCTCTTCAAAGTTGGCTTTGTTCCCCGCTGGATTAACAAGTTGGTAGCCCATCTGGTACTATGGGGTATAACAAATGCAGGAAAGAGAGAGTCATGGTTTTATTTTTTTGGAAATGGCCATGGGCAGTATTACCTGTGTAGAGGCCTGATGTTGCCATAAGGATGAATCATAGAATGCAGTGGAGACCCAATTGAAATGCCAGGACTATGAGATGGCTGCCAAGGAGATCTGCTGGCACTGGATGAAGTTACTCAGGACTGTGAGTAGCTTGGCTTGAGGGGCAGAATTGGAACTCCACTTGTCACTAGTTACAGTTGTCAAACTTGGAGTTATAGAGTTTGATGTTTGTTTTAAATCCTGTATTGGTTCAATCTGTCTTTGCGATACTCAATGCCATCTTTTGTAGTGTGAATATTTGTTCTGTGCCCTTATGGTTTTTTTATACTATGGCTCAGTTGAAAGACCTTGAACTATGAGGATGTTTGAACATCATCAAGATTAATAAAAACTATATGGATTTTAAAGGTTGACTGAATATTTGCCAGCCAAGTCTGAGTTTCCATTTGGGAAGAGAGCACAGGACATATGTATCTAATAAAAGACAACTATCTGAACATCCTCAGAAAACCCATCCCAGCCCAGCATTTTACATCATTTATGGTTATCAGTTTATGGGGGCCTGGGGCAGAATATGGCAGTTTGATTCATAAATTTATGTGTTCTGAATGCTTAATCCCCATCTGATGGCAATTTTGGAATTAGAACCTTGATGAAGGTGTATTGTTGGGGGCAGGCTTAAGGGTATTATAGCCAGCTTTCCCTTGCCAGTGTTTGGCGATCTCTCCTGTTGCTGTTGGCCAGGTGGTCATGTCCAGCCTCTTCTCATGCCATCATTTTCCCTGCCATAATGGAATTTCCCATGAAATCTGTAAGCCAAAATAAACCCTTTCCTCCCATCAGACTTACTTTTGGTCTGGTTCATTGTGCCAGCAATGAAAGCTGACTACAAAAGGAACAATTTGTACAAAAGCCAGGAAGAGAAAAGGAGCATGGGAATAGGAGGAAGGGACAGGCTTGGCCAGGTGCCAGGAAGAGTGCAGAGGTCATTTGGAAAAGGCCTGGTCCAGATCTCAAAAGTCAGCCCAGCAAGGAGCTAGGCCATGCCAGATTTTGGGGCTAAGTCAAGAAGGTTCCTGGCAGGTTTTTAATGGGGACACTTCACAATGAGACTTGTAGCTTTGAAGAAGACTGTTTGGCTCCAGTGGGGAGAATAATATGATAAAGGGTAGGTGTTGGGGAGTCTGTTAATGAAGTTAGTAGCTTAAGCCAGGGCACTAAAGCACCCAGAAAATACAGAAGGAAGCCAACAGCTTCAGGTGCCATTACAGCTGACAGGAGCAGGTGAGGACCAAGAGACAAGGATTGTGTCAAGGTTGACTCCCTGGATTTGTGTTTGTCAGTTTTGTAAATCACCTTGAAAAGAGAAATGGAAGATTTTAACTAAATATTTTAGAAGTTTCACTCCATGATTGGTTGGTGTGATGTTTAGGTTTTGTTGTCAACTTGGATGTTTTTAATTATCTTGGGTGGGTCTCTGAGGATGTTTATAGGAAGGCAGCCTCTCAGTAAGGGGCAGGATATAAAGAAGCTCAAAGAAGCTGGAAGTAAACATCCTTTTCTGTGTGGGCCATGCAGGAAGGAAATTCCAGAGACTCAGGAAGCCATTAAGTCTGGGATAGAGTTATAAGACCCCACCCTAAGGCTATATAAAGGGAAACAAATTCTCTCCTTGTCCCTCCTGCCTGTTTGCTGTTCTGTTCTGTGGTATTGTTGATTGGTTCCCCTCTCTGCTCGGACTTGTGAAAGAGGGCTAGCCTCTTTCGCTGTTATGGAACTTCCCCTCACCTGTAGTTTCAATAAATACTTTCCTCCCCCAAATTGTGCCTGGTCTGAAGATTCATCCCAGCGGTGTGTGGCTGACTGTGACAGATGGTCTTATTGGAGCCTGTGGTGAGGCAGAAGAATGTGACAGCAAATAGCTCACCTCATGGTGGGCGTAGCAGTTACCTTTTCATTGTTGGGACAAAACACCTGACCAAAAGCAACATATGGAAGAAAGGGTTTGTTTCATCTCACAGTCTGTGGAAGTGATAGAGAATGAATGGAAGAGTAAAAAAATGGGCATCACATGTTGTCACATAAGCTGGGAGGTAGCAGCAAGAGTGAGCTGGTTCTGAGCACCCAGTGCACTGGACTAATGAACCACAAGGTCCGCCCCCATCTCCAGCAAGGCTCTAGCAGCTGGAGCTGGGAACTAAGCATAAGCCTGAATCACAAATACACAAGGTTATGGGGGACATGTCACACTCAAATCCACCACAGTGGGAGAGCAGAAAAATGAGAGAATAGGAAGAGTGGGGTTTTTCCATTCCTTTTTTATATTTTTTATTTTATTTATTCATTTTCAAGCAGAGAAAGAGAGAGAGGAAGAGAGAGAAAAGGAGAGAGAGAGAGAGAACCAGGGCCACCTCCTTGTGGGTCTGGCGTACGTGGGTCCTGGGAAATTGAACCCGGGGCCTTAGGCACTGGAGGCAAGTGCCTTAACCGCTGAACAATCTCTCCAGCCCTCCATTCCTTTTAAGAGTATATATAACCTCAGTGACTGTAAACACTCCCACTAGGTCGCACCTCCCAATGGCCTCACACTAGGGAGGAAGCCTTTACCCCATGGATCTTTGAAAGACACCCAAGCGCCAAACAATAGCAGAAGTTAAGAATATTTAGTACGACAGAAAATATTAGAGAAAAGTCAAGCTTGGAAAAAAACTAAAAGTCTCTTTCTTTTTCTATGCTGGCTGCAAAGAACCTATGATTCATCCAAGGGAAGATGTTAGCTGTGAAAAGGCCTGAGTAGCACAGCCACAAAGGTCAAGGACTTGCAATTCTGCTTGATGTTTGGGCCAAGCAGCACCGGGAGTGGTGTCTATAGTGTTAAGTGGCAAGGTCCGAAAGACTGAAAAAAACACTCCCGGGGAGAACCTGTGGTCACATAGGCAGGCCATGGTAAGATGCTTGGGCTGAGCAGCTGGGAATAGATGAAGAAGGTGTGTGCGGTGGGAAAATCAAGAGGAAGGGCTCACAATGCTTCTGGAAGATTGGCTCTCATACAAGGGCACAAACTGGGGTGATGTGGGTCAGTGGGGAGGTAGAGGCTGCTTCCTGAAGTCAGCTTCTCAGTGTTGTGACAAAGAACCCAACCAAAAGCAGCTTGTGGAAGGATAGGGTTTATTTTGACTGACAAACTCCAGGGGAATCTCCATGATGGCAGGGGAAATGATGGCATGAGCAAAGGCTGGACATCCCTCAGCCACAGCAAGGGGAGGCTGGCTCTAATACTCATAAGCCTATCCCCAACAACACATCTTTAGCAAGGTTCTAATTCCAAGATTGCCATCAGCTGGGACCAAACGTTTAGAACACATAAGCTTATGGGGGACACCTGAATCAAGCCACCACACCTTTGATGATGACTCTAGTTTCTGATTACATGCCACGTCTCTGAGATGTGAGAGACTGAAGCATGCCCTGTGCCCCTTTAACGATGTTTCTGTCAACAACAGTTCACATATATGATGATGGCCCAGTAATAATATGCCACCTAGTGACATCGTAGCTATCCTAGCTTGTGTAAGTAAATTCCATGTTTGAAAAAGGACAAAATGACCTAATGACACATGTGTCTGCTATGTAAGCATTAGTTTGCCAAGAGTGAGGAAGTGAAAGCAGCACCCCAGCGAAAGGAGCATCAGTAGTGAGAGGCCCTCACATGCCAAGCTCATGGACTCAGACTCTCAAGGGGACACTTTCTTCAGAATCTTTAGAGGGCTCCGAGAGCCAGAGGTGTGAGTGTCTCAGCACAGCGAGCACGTGCACCATGAGCTAGCTTTCTTCAGTTGCTTAGTGAACATAGCCACAGGGAAGATTGGTCAAGGCTAGCGTAGCTAGGCTTGGAGCCCTCCTGGGGCTCTATGCTGGGGCAAGGCTGATTTCAGCATTGCACACCTTTAAAGGACTTATTTATCACATCTGCCTCAGCTTTGGAAGAGGCGGATGGTTGGGACGTGGAATTAGAGTTAAATGGTTTTTCAGTGTTTTAGTTTAAACAATTTTTAATGTATTTTAAAAAATATTTGATTTATTTAATTTGTAAGCAGAGAGATACGGAGAAAAAGAGAGAGAGAATGGGCATGCTAGGGCCTTGAGCCACTGCAAATGCATGCGCCTCTTTGCACATCTGGTTTTACCTGGATACTGTTGAATCGAACGCTGGTCATTAGGCTTTACAGCAAATGCCCCACCCGCTGGGCCATCTCTCCAGCCCTGTAATGTAATTTGATCATATTCACCCTCCATTGCCCTTTCTTAGCCCCCTCTCCCTCCCACTGAATCCCTTCTCCTTCCCAACTAAGCTCCTGCCTTCATGTCTCTTGTTTAGTGACCCTACTGAGTTACATTAGGGTTACTCACATGAGCACAAGTATGGGTTCTTTTCTGTACCATGGCATGGACAACTTACCAGGGACTAAAGTACTAAAGAACATAACTCCCCCTTCCCCTGGCAACCATTAATGTCCAGTAGCTGCTCTGGGAAGGATGGGGTCTCATGAGTCCCTCCCCCATCCAGGATGGAATGTTGAAGGGCTCAATCTGTGCAAGAAACCACAGCTGCCAGGAGCTCCTGAGTGTCCAAAGGATAGCGTTCCAGAACACTCTTCTCCATCCTCTGTTCGCTGAACCCTGGAAGGGTGCCATAGAGCTGTCCCATTTAAATCCAGGCAGGCAGAGGTCACTTAATGCTCAGCGCTCTCACTACTTACGCATCTCTACATTAACTTCTGCCAAAAGGAACTTCTGTGATCACGGCTGAGAAAGGCACTAAACTGCAGGTATAAAAGTTAACATTTGGAAGACAGCTTGACAACCTATCTGTGAACCCTGGGACTTCATGAGGGAAAGGGAGGCGTCTCCTCAGGGCAGGTTTGTGCCCTGATTTCATGATGGAGGGGAGGAGTCTCCTTAGGTAAGGTTGACTGGATGCACTGAGAAGACATCAAATTACTTGTCTTTATCAGAGCCCAGCTCTGAATTCACTCAGTAAGTAATCATTACCACTTAGCAAGCACAAGGTGGGGGGGGCAGTGAAGAATCCACGTGAAGTACACGTGAGGAACACATAAAAATTCACAGGGTGTCTCCCTCACCCCCTGCTGTGGCCCTGGACATGTAACTGAATTCCTGAACCCGAGAGCAAGGGGAAGGACCCCAGGAAGCGCACAGCAGGTTTCAGATGATTTCCTCAGGGGATGGTGGTTTTTCCAAGTATTCAAGACATCCTGGAGTATTTCACCTCAGCAAAGGGATGACGCTGACACTCCAGTTCCCATGGAAACCAAACCAGGACAGGAGGAACAGGAGGCCCCCGGAGGTCACGGGCACCCAGGGCGGTGGAGACAAAGCCAGGGCACTGGATCCCCCCTTGCTGGCCTGAGCGCACCGGGTCTCAGCGGCCCCGCTCCGCTCCTCCGCCTCCGCATCCTGCGCGTCTGGCTAGGTGAATGGACAGCCCGGTGCCCAGTCCCCTGCCAGCCCTGAGCCTCCGCGTGCGTGTGTGCTTGCGTGTGTGCGTCATCTTCATTATCCGCTTCTGGAAATGAGTGGAGTCGGGGGTTGCTGCCTGGAGGAGGGCCTTGTGAACAGAGCCCTGCAGGCTTTGTAAGCCCCCGCCCCGCTCAGGTGCGTCCTCGCCGCACTGGCTCTGGTGTCCGCACCTGTCCCAGCGCAGCACCTTCCTTTCGCCCCGCTGTTTCTCAAATCAGGATCCTTCCTCCACACACCCAGGATTCCCAGGAAGAAGAGGGCAGGCTGTTCCCTAGGAGCCCAGTGTCAGGTCTGTGGATTCCAGCTGGGAACAGTCCTCTCCAGCCAAACCCTCAGCACTGCTGGGAAGAGAAAGTCTTCCCAGGGCAAGCCCACTCCTTTCCGTCCTGGTTTTAAAGAAGATCTGAGATTTTCAGCGTCCTCCAGCCTGACTGAACGTGGTGACATAACCAAACTGCAAGGATCCCGGGTCTCTTCCAGACTCAGCCCTGTCCACTCGCTCCTAAAGCTTGAGGGAATCTGACGCTATAGAAGACCCTCCACCCCTTCTTGTTATTGGTAGGACAATTGCTTAAGAGGTTTAAAAACAGAACCAGAAACTCAGGATGTAAACGAAAGTGGTGACTGCCCTGGGTGATAAAGATTATTTTTATTGCTGGGGGCCCCGAGTTCCTAATCCTAATATTTGACTTGGATCACCAAAGGAGACTGCCCAGCAGGAAAATAACAGGGCTTGGGCTGTAATTACCCATCCTGGGTTTTAAAACCCAAACCAGAAGCAATTGATCCTAAATTTGGGGAGAGAGAGTAGGATGACGAGCTGGAGGCAGGAAGATCATCATTAGCCTTGAGACAAGGCTGTGTCCACAACTGCGCAGTGTGGCCTTCCATCTGTGTTAATGATTAACATTCACCAGGGCCCAAGATACAGTGAACACAACCTACAGAGGTCCTGTTCCCTCACCTCATGGGGGGAAGAGCTCAGAGGAAGAGGGGGAACAGAAGCTGCAGGTGGGGTTCACTGAGCCAGCTTTTTGCCAGCCTTTGGCACCGGCCTCTCCTTTTACCCAAAGTATATCCAACTTTTACGGCTGAGCAAAGTGAGGCTTAGCGAGACGATGAGAGGGGAGTAGAGTAACATGACTGTGAGCCAGCCTGAAAGACCTCATACCCAAGGCATCTCATCCCAGAAAAATCCTGGAGAAGGCTCACCCTGTGATTGGAAACAGCACCTTCAAATAGTGTTGAGAGAGTTGAAGGCCTCTTTGCGAAGGTGTGGGCTGGGTTAATGGGAAGCCAGGGGATGGTGCAGTCCTGAAACTGAAGGGAAAGTGGCCTGAACTCAGGCATTCAGACAGCTTAATGGAGAAGCCCTTCCCCTACCCTAGAACCTGAGGAACACTGCCCACCTAGGACCTCACAAGGAAACAGATCCCACAGGGAGAAGCCACCAACTGGTTCTTCTCCTGGCCCCTGATCTCCTGCAGCTCCCTCCACTGATGCTGGACATATTGCCAGAGGACCTTATGAAACTTCACAGGACATCTTACACAGACATTTGGTTTTTTTTTAATTCATTGTATTCTTTAAAAGATGTGATTCATATTTCTTGATCTCACTTCCCAATCAATGCCATTTTTTCTTCCAGCAACCAGGAAACAAGTGTTGGGGAGGGAACACAGGTCTCCTCCCCAGTCTGCTGGTCTTCTCAAAAGTACTCTTGTGTGATAGCTCCCCAGGGCAAGGGAGAATACACAGCTACATTTTTCTAGAAAGGAGAATTGTGGTTTCAAGACAGTACTTGTCTTACTCAGGTTTTGTACTCAGCAACAAGTACCCCTCGTGGGGCCCTCTCTTTAGATAGAGCTGGTCATCTCCACTCTTACATCTCCAGCCGCTGGGGCTGAGACAGCTCAGCTCACCAGCTGGGTAAATGAATTCCAGGTCAGCTTTGTGGACTTGACTGTCCAGCCTGTGGATTTAGTGAAGTATCTTGCTTCCATTGTCCTCTGAGCCACGTTCAGCATTTGAGCTTTTATGAGAACCATGAACTGAAAGGTATGGGGCTTAGCCAGAGCTATTCACAAATGGTATTTGCCTTACTTTTACCTATTGTAGCTTGAGGGATAGAGTTCATTAAGCTGGGTACTCAGAGCGAAAATGAATGCGCCACAGGTCAAACAGTAGACATTTCTGGGCTTTTAGCCTAATGCCTTTCTCGTCCTTGGCCTTGAGTGCTGGACTTGGGGACATCAAGGGAGAGTACATACTTGAGGTTAGAGAGGTGGAGACATGTTAGCCAACAATGGTCACCATGCTGCCCCGAGGGACTGAATGTCATGTCAGACGGCTTGCCTCAGTGTGTGCATGAGAGATCTGGATGCCTGAGTCCCGGGTCAGGAATCCACACACTGACATTTAGGGAAAACACTGCATAGCATTCTCTGGTTGGTTTCTTTGGCTGCATAAACTTCTTCATGGCATGAAGTTTTAAAGGTGAATTATGGAAAAGGAAATCTTGTTATTATAAGGCTACCAGTGAGAAACGATGAGGGTGTGAACTAGGCTACAGCCAGTGGCGGGGAAGCTTGGGAGAAGTCAGTACAAGAGCTCTTTGAGGTTTGGGGCAGAGAAGTATTAGTAGGCTGGACCATGTTGAGGAGAGAGAGCTTGTTGACTACTCCAATTAGGGAAGTTTGAAGGGATGCTGCTGAACTGAGACTTCTGAAGTTCGGAAGCCATTTCTGAGACAAAGACCAAATGCATGGGAGATGTTCTCCGTGAACAATGTTCCGTGGAGAATATAGGAGCAGAGAAAGAGGCTAGAGGGTGGAACTTTCAGAAACACCAACATCAAAGGACCAGGTGGGAAAACCCTTGTCCAATGATGGACTCATTATTTGTGAGTGTGTGTGTGTATGTCCATTTTAGATAAATTTACATCTTAGCATGATGGGACTGGAAAAGCTGGCTCTGTGAAGTATAAGCCCAGGTTATTTATGTGTGCTCAATAATCTCAATGAGATGTGTGCAGCAGCCAGAGATAGGAGCCCTAGTTTGGCACACAGAGGGTAGGACTGTGCTGGGTGGGAGAGTCGCTAGTGCTGGTTGAGGTGACAAGGTTATAGCTGGATCCTATTCAAAGGATGAACTCTGTGCATGCTAAGTAAAATTCTTTGCACAAAATCACCATCAGTAAGAAATGCCACCAGCTGACCTTTTACAGGTGTGAGAATAAAAAAAAAAGAAAGAAAACAAAAGGCTATTTGGAAGGATAAAGAGGAAACGGATTTTTCCCCCTCACATTTGAGTGGGGGCAGAAAGGGCATTTGTCTTAAATGTCTCCTGGGTGGGAATAAAATGGATTTCATCTTTCCTTGTTTATGTGTATGTTGTTGGTAATAATTCACAGTGTTTTCCTATTTATCCAACACTTCACTTCCCCCAGTAAATGTTTAACTGTGATTGTACCTTAAGAAAAATAAGAATTTACATCAAGAGCTTTCCTGTGTGCCAGGCCCTCTGCTAGGTGCTCTGTTATATGAGCCTGCCTGCTTTGCACAACCATGTTCCAGAATAGGTCATTACCCTTTCTTTATAGAAGAGGGAACTGAGGGGCTGGAAGGTCAGATGACTTAATCAAGGTCATCCATCTTGTAGGTAGTGAACCCAGGAGTCACACCCAGACAGCCTGGCTTCTTTGGATGCTGTCTTGTCTATTATTTGATGTCACTTTTGGGTCATAGGACCTATTGCTTATTAATCAGTAAGGCTGTTTTGAATTTCTCAGAGGAAGCCAAATGTAGTCAGTAACTATGAACTGACATGTGAATTTATGACAATCAGTGAAACAGAATAATTCATAAATGTTCTTTCTTGTTATTAGGTGTTTTGGGTTTTATAATATATGTGCATTTGATTACAAAGCTTTATACATATTTATCACATTATATGGCTTTCACCTGTCTGCTTTTAACTAGATTATACATTTTCTGAGGTTAGGAAGTGCATATTCCCAGTATTTGGAGCCCAAGTGCAGGAAACCAGAGAAAGGCCAGTGACGCATCTTTAATGAATGAGTCAGGTAATGAAGGGAAGCTCAGAAGAGCTGCTTTTAGCTCGCAAAAATATTTTCAGTTATTTTCCAAATTGCCTGAGTTTCAAAATTGAAATCTAAAGTATATTTTGGGGATTGATGTTCATTTCTCTTTTAGAATATTTAAATACATCTTTCTAACTTCCATAGAAGTGTAGCCTATGGGATCCAAAGAATTAGCAGCACTTTTAATGTATAAAGAAAAGAATGAAGTATTACTGAGTTTATTCCTGAACCAAAAGTTGAACCAACTGGATGTAAACTGTGGTCAAAGTTATCTCCAGATCTTCTCTTCTCCTGTCAATATGCTGAATGCTAATTTCTCTGTCTTCTCTCTCCCTCTCTCTGTCTCTCTCACACATACACATACATATTCTCTCTCTCTCCTAGATACAAACTTGAGCCTACTAAATAATGTCTTATATTAAGTGTTAAGGACTAAATAATGCTGGTGTTCAAAGTGGTCAGAGACCCTCTACTGAAAATCCTAAAAGGATTTCTATTCTTACTAATGGAGAATTTAAAACAACTGTCAAACTGAGGATATTTTTTTGTAATGTCTCTTAAAGACATCATCACCTCTTATTAGTGAGGTAACAAAATATTGACAGATAAAATACTAAGAAAAGAGCTAGAAGGTGATCAGAGGCTCAATGAAGTGATTCCGGAGAGTTGAGTCTCTCTCTGGGGTAGGAGTTAGTTCTAAAGGGGTTTGCTGAAAGGCTGAGGGGCTGTTGCTGGGACTTGTGTACCTGGATCAGTGTGCAGAGGGTGAGCCAGAGTGGCCTGCTAAACTCATTTCCTCCCCAGATTGGGGTCACTAAAAGGCTACGTGTAGGAGCAACAATGAAAATGAACTAGAATATATATATATATATATTATATATATACATATTATATCTAATATATATTAGAGATAATGAGAGAATGGCTGAGAAAATAAAACTACAAAAAAACTATGTATTTAAATTCTGCAACTCTAAGCTGAAATTATTACAAAGTATAGGTAATATCAATATACACCCCATTTCCATGTTAAAGTACATGATAGTAAAAATGCTAATATCAAGCCAAAGAGAAAATCTGATGTGCAGCTTGAGCAGGTGAAACCCCACATTAACTGGGTCTGGAGAGATGGCTTGAGGCACTTCCTGCACAAGCATAATGGTCTAAGCGGACCTGAGACTGCCAAGTTCAAATCTCCAGAACCCTTGTTAAATAGCTGGTTGTGGCCTGCACATCTGTCACCCCAGTCCTGGGGGTCAGAGAGCAAAGAATCACTGGGGAGTGGAGATGGAAGAATCAAGGGGTTCACAAACTACAAACCCTAAAACAAGAGGGAGACTCCATTGCCAGGAGAAACAACAGGCAGCTGAGTGATGGAGGTGAGCCCATAGGGTAAATGTAAGCATCAATCACCACGTCAGCACATACGTATACATGCATCATATCACACACACTCAGCATCCTCCCACACACAAAAAGCCCATCTGAATTTCAAATTAAGACTGTGCTTCAAACTGACTTCTCAATATAAACAATGGAAGTCAGAAGACAATGGAATGACTGTTGATTGAAACATTAAAACAAACGAAAGCTAATAGAATCAATTAATAGTTGATCCACACTAAGGAAAATACTAACAGATTTTAAAGGGATAGAAGGAAATGATTCCATAGAGGAGTGCAAAAATAGACCAAACCTAAGGAGGAAATGGACTACACCAAAACAGGCTTCGTTCCTCAAGTGACACTATTAAGGAAAGGAAAAATGAGTCATAGTGTGGGTAAAGATACAACACACTAAATCAATAAAAGATTCCCATTCTTTTTATATGATTGCATAATGTATTCCCTAGAATGAAAGGAGAAATACAAATGCTCAGAAATATGAATGAGGTCAGTTCATAGAAAAGAGATGAGAGACCTAAAAATATACAAAAGAAGGAAATAAGTTCTGGGCAGGGTGGCACATGCCTGTCATCTCAGCATACAAGAGGCTAAGGCAGAAGTATCTTCATTTTGAGGTGGACTACATAATGAGGTTATATTATAAGCAAAGCAAAACAAATTAAAAATGGAACACTCAAGAAAAGAAAATAGCTCTTGGAAATTAAAAATATAGGGAAGTGAGATAGGTGTAGCTCATTTGGTCGACTGCTTGCCTAACATGACAAAGCCCACATGAACCATGCATGGTGGCACATCCCAGCAGGTGGATGATGGAGTCGAAAGGATCAGTAGTTCAAGGCTATCCTTAGCTACACGATGAGTTTGAGACAAGCTTGGGATACATAAGACCCTGTCTTAAATAAATAAATAAATAAATAAATAAATAAATAAATAAATAAATAAAGACACAGATATCTAGTTAGATAACAGATAGACAAACAATAAATAGAAATTTCAAAAAAAAAGAAAAAGAAATTTCCATGTGAGGTTTTTTTTCTGAGAAAGGAGGAATGCCTTTTAATTTTTTTAGTTTGTATCCTTTTTAAAATTTTTGTTATTATTTATTGATTTTTTAAATAAAAAGGTTGTATTCTTGGACCCACTAACCCTTACCCCAACTCTGTTGAGGGTCTTCTTTGGTGGGGTTATTGGTTTTTTAATGAGCAAAATCCCTGAAAGCAAATAAAATATTAGAGATGAATAGAACAAAAAGAGAGAAATTGAGGATCAATCCAAAAGTTTCAAAGTTCAAGTAATAAGTAGCTGTTTTCTGTAGAAAAAAATCGAAGAGGTGTATTAAAGTCTCCAACTATAATGGAATTGGAGTTTATTTTAGATTTGTTTTCCAATAATTTTTGCTTTATGAAATGTGGTGCACTTGTATTTGGTTCATACATGTTTATGATTGTGATATCTTCTTGTTGGATCATTCCCTTGATGAGTAAGAAGTGGCCTTCCTTGTCCTTTTTAATTAATTTTAGTTTGAAGTCTATTTTGTCAGATATTAATGTAGCCACTCCTGCTTGATTTTTATTTCCATTTTCTTGGAATATCATTTTCCATCCTTTCAGTCTGAGCAGGTTTTGATCTTTAGCCTTCCTGTATGCAAATGATTTGCACACAGAAAAAGTAATCAGTGAAAAAGTCCTGTTCTCAATAGTCTCAAAAAAAAAATCAAATACCCTGGAGTAACACTAACCAAGGATGTGAAAGACTTGTATAAATGAAAGCATAAAAACACTGAAGAAGGAAATTGAGAATGACACGAAAAGTTGGAAAGATCTTCCATGCTCTTGGATAGGTAGAATTAATGTCATGAAAATGGCAATACTCCCTAAAGCAATATATAGATTCAATGCCATGCCAATAAAAATTATCAGCGTCATTATTTATAGACATAGAAAAAATAATTTCCAAATTTATTTGGAAAGGCAAAAGGCCTCGAATATCCAAAGCTATCCTTAGTAAAAGAAGCTCATTGGGAGGTATCACCATACCCAATCTAAAGATAGATTACAAAGCCATTGTAACAAAAACAGCATGGTACTGGCATAAGAACAGACATGTAGACCAATGGAACAGAATTGAAGACCCTGCCCTAAGCTCAAGCAACTATAGCTACTTGATATTCGATAAATATGCCAATGATGTCAACTGGAGTAAAGATAGCATCTTCAACAAATGGCACTGGACAAACTGGATAAACACTTGTAAAAAGATGAAAATAGACCCAGTCCTCTCACCATGCACCAAATCACCTCCAAATGGATCAAAAGACCCCAACACAAGACCTGAAACTCTGAAAACCCTGGAAGAAAAAATAGGGGGAACTCTCTATGAAAAAGGAGTAGGCAAAAACTTCCTGAACAAACCTCCAGTAAACCAGGAAGTACAGCAATCACTTAACCAATGGGATCACATCAAGCTAAAAAGCTTCTATACAGACAAACTTACCATACTCAAAGCCAATAGACCACCATCAGGTTGGGAGTTAATCTTTGCCAGCTGTAACACAGATAGAGGTCTAATATCTAGAACTTACAAAGAACTCAATAAATTAAATAATAAAATATCAAACAGCCCTCTCACAAAATGGGCCTCTGAGTTCAAAAGGGAATTCTCAACAAAGAAATACAAATGGCCAATTCTCACTTAAGAAAGTGCTCATCATCCTTAATCATCAGGGAAATGCAAATCAAAACAACAATGAGATTCCACCTCACTCCAGTAAGACTGGCAATCATTAAAAAATCTACCAACAATAGATGTTGGCGAGGATGTGGGGAAAAAGGAACCCTCCTTCACTGCTGGTGGGAATGCAAACTGGTACAACCACTATGTAAAGCAGCGTGGAGGCTCCTGAACAGGATGGATATAGAGCTACCAGTTGGTCCAGCTATCCCTTTACTGGGCATATATCCTCATGACTCCTCGTTTCAGCACAGAGACATCTGCACAACCATGTTTATAGCAGCTCAATTCATAATAGCTAGGAATTGGAACCAACCTAAATGCCCATCGCTAGATGAATGGATATCAAAAATGTGGTACATATACACCATGAAATTCTACTCAGCAACTAGAGAAAATGACATAATGAAATTCAAAGAAAAAAATGGATGGATTTGGAACAGATCATACTAAGTGAACTCACACAAGAACAGAGACAAACGCTGCATATTCTCTCTCATCTGTGGCCCCTAATCAAGTTAAACTGAACTGTAAGTAAACATGACTAGTGACTCAGGTGAAAGGCAAAGGGGACAGAAGGAAATGGAGGCAGCTGTGGAAGCAACAGAGGAGGGAGATGTACACAAACCTAAACTCACAATAATCTGACTCCATAGAATCCTATCTTCTGTACAAAAAGTTCTGGAGGTAGATAGGGCCCCAAAGCGGGCGTGGAAGCCTACGTATGGTACAAAGGACACTGACCTTTGGCTCCCGAACCCAGTAAGTAGTTACCTCCCACAATGAGCTGTTGATCAGAGTGACCCACATGGTACCTAAAACAAGACATTTTTGTCACAGCCCTTGAATACCCACCTCAGGCAAAAGATAAGACCCTATTGCTGAAGATTCCACAGACTGATATCACACAACACTGAGAGACCTTGCTGAATCCAAAAACGAAATCAGCTCCCAGAAGGGCAGCCTAAGTAATGCCGGAAGGTGATGCAGGAGCTGTCAGGGGAACCAGACCAGCGATATCCTGAGAGAGCAGGAGGCATCTTCAAGTTACACCGACCAATGGCCTGAGTGTGCAGAACACACTGCTCTATGGCACAGACAAGCAAGTCAAGAAGTGCCCATCTGTGCAATGGTGGTGCCCAACCTAGGTGGGTAAACAATAGCTGGCTAATTGGCAATGAGATCCTTTCAGAGGCAGGGAACCCCTGACTGGTACAGGGACCCAAGGCAACCTTGAATGGGGACCAAGAAACCCACCTACCTTGGGAAGTCATCACTAACCATAGGTCCTTAAAAAGGCTACACCCACAAAACGCTCACTAACCTAGCAATATTTGTCTCAACTGACCAATAATAATCTCACTCTCCACTGGAGACTCTGCTTGTATTTTTCAGAAAGCAACAAGAACCGGGGACAACCGAACTCCACCAAAGGGATCTGATTTGATGGGGACACCCAAGCAGATGATTCACCTCAAACTCACCATTTAGAGCCCTAACACAGCCTCTAAGGAAGCGAGATGACGAGCAAAAGAGCTACTCCCATAGCAAGGCAGATAACCTAGAGAAGGACAATGGAGAGAAGCACCCAGGGTGCCCAAAATTGTCCAAAATACAAATTTACAGACTCTTAAAAACCTAATAACTATGCAAAATTTAAACTCACCCACTATGACTCAGGGAAATTTGTGGAAGAGGGGGCGGAAAGAATGTAAGAGTCATGGGGGGGGAAGAATAATGCATATGAGGGAATGTCATCATGGATTCAATGGCTTTGTCTAAGAACCTATGATACTGAGCATATTGTTGTGTTAATATATATAATTCTAAGCCAATAAAAACATTTAAAAAATCAAAGAAAGAATATGTCAAACCTGCAGAGCTGGAAGTCATATGTGGCAGATTGAAAGGACCAGCACAATTAGGCCAAAATAACTCTCACCAGGATATATCATCACTGAAATTCAAAACCCCAGGAAGAAAGAGAGGATCAGGTCTCCAAACAAAAGGCAGTTCTGTAGGTAAGGATTAGGAAATAGAAGGACATAGAAGGCACCGGACTTGTCAACAGCGGGCTATTTGCCTCAGAGGATAAGGAGCAATGCCATCAAAATTCTGAAAGGAACTGATTTTCACTCAGAATTCTAAATTAAGCCAAACGAGGAAGTGTAAGAGAAGAAAAATATCTTCAGAGAAGATTACAAGCCTACTTCCCTTGAACCTTTCCCACTAAAAACAGGGGAGGGGGTAGCAAGAGAGGGAAATAGAATCCCAGAAGCAAGGGGTTGCCACCAAGAGAGGGCAGAGTCCAGTCCATTGGGAAGCAGGCTTGGAGGAAAGCCCCGTGGTTCTGAGCAGGCAGAATGCTGTCACCTGCTTCTGAGAAGGAAAGGACACAGAAAGGCTGGCTGATGTTGGGAGGAAATGTACAGAAAGCCCCATGGAGGATTAGAACTTAGATAATACCCAGCAAAATTCCAATGGTCCTCAGAATTTCGGGAGTACCTGAATTCTTGTCTATAAAGTTAAAGAATTAAATTATAGACCACCAGAGGCTAAGGTATAGTGGAAGACTTTATTTAAAAGAAAATGGAGAGTTACAGAGATCTCCAGCCACCAGTGTGGAGAGAGCACGTGGGTTTAGCCAAATCTATGCTGTTGAGCCAAACACGTAAAAGAAGAGAAGATAACAGAGGGCTCCCATCATGAGGAAAAAGGCTCATGTGGGGAGATCTTGAGCCCCCGCCACGCAGCCATTAGGCCGGAGTTAGGGAAGGCCTTACCTTTCTAAGGCCTGGAAATTTAGAAGTCCTCCTCCTAGGACCCCATGTGGGAGAAGAGACTGGACTTTGTTTCAGTGACTTTTTAAGACCTCCAGGTAAGTCAGAGAGACAGCTGGTTGGTCCTTACCTGACCAATCAGTTTTAGCACCTAGGTTTGAGCTCTAGCTAGAGACACGTCCCACTCAGGGGTCTATGGAACTTGCCTGAAGGGGTTAACTGTCACAGAGAAGCTGAGGCTGAGGTGCTGGGGTTTAGTCCTGAGGCAGGAAGAGGACAATGGAGTTGGGAAAGTCTGGGATATTGGTGTGAGTGTGTGTGTTCATGCACACATGTGTACACACCTGTTTGTGTTCATGCACTCATGTGTACATGCCTGTGTGTTCATGCACACATGTGTACACACCTGTGTGTGCGTTCATGAACACATGTGTACACACCTGTGTGTACATTCATGCACACATGTGTACACACCTGTGTGTGTTCATGCACACATGTGTACACACCTCTGTGTGTGTGTGTGTGTGTGTGTGTGTGTGTGTGTGTGTGTGTGTGTGTGTGTGCTGCTTTGGGACCTGGAGTGTCTGCCAGAGGCCTGTGTGTTAACAGCTTGGTTTCCAGACAGGTATTATGGGGAGGCTGCAGCATTTTAAAGGTGAGGCCTAGTGGAGGGAAAACCTCCCACCTTAGTGGGAAGTCAAAGACAAAATGTCTTTTTGAGCATGCCCTGGAAGGGAATTGTGGAGCCCAGTGTCTTCCTTTTCTCTGCTTCACTCCCCAGCCAGGAGGTGAAGGGATCTCCTCCATCACACCGTGCCACCATGGTGAGCTGGCACGCCCCAGGCAAACCAGGCACAGACCTTTCCTCTTCCCAAGGTGATTATCTCGGACATTTGCTCTAGGAAGGGAAATCTACTAACAGTGCCTGAACTTGTGGCTGAGCAATGACCGGCATCATCTGCAAAGGGACTGCTCTAAGTCTTACTGGAACATCATTAAACACCTAAATGGAAGCTTGAAGAACTAGCACATAATTTGGAAATAAGTTGTCAATATCAGAAGCAATGCCGGAAAGAGCAACTTGACCCTGGGCAGTCGACATTGGGTTAATGAATGGGAACTGCTGTTTTATCACAAGACTTGTGATCCGATTTGACTTTAGAAACCAGTTACTTCTGTTGCAGATGGACTCTGTCCTGTTTGGAAACCTTCAATTCTACGGAGCTAACAGACCAACGCTCACACCCATGGACAAGGCCTTGCACTTAGATGATGCTCTGCCTTGAACATGGATCGCCTTAACAAGACTCGTGGGGAGGCCTTTAGGAGACATTGAAGTCCTGGGGGATAGTGCAGTCTTCCGGGGACCCATGAGATCTGTGGACCGAGCTCTGACTCTAGAGGGTCTGTGTTCTCAGAGTCCTCACCACGCAAGGCTGTCCTCTGGCTTCCTTCCTTCCTTCCACGCATGCCCACCGCCTTCCCGTTTTCTGACATCAGTTGGGCCCTCATGGTAGTAAGGTAGTCTGTCTCTCCTCTCCTTACCTTTCCCCCCTTTCCCCCTTTGCAGGGTGTTTTCTTGCAGCTCTTCCTTCGTCCCTCAGTAGTTCTGAGAGGCCATGAATGCAAGTGTTTATCCCCTTTTACAGAAACAGCCTGGGAGCTTCGGGAGGGTCAGCTTCCTCAGCTTTGGTGTGGAATAAGATAAACAGAAGTAAATTAGTCACATGATTATGAATAAAGAATCTGAATATGCCACCTTCTGGAAGGCTGGAAGACTCCCGGGCACAGTGGAGTTTTGTGAAATGAAATTTGGCCAATGCTGTACGGAGGCCAGGTCAAAGCCTGGGACTGGCAGGTACTAGAGGGGAGCCTGGAGGGAAGGGACAGATATCTAGGAACAATGGCTCAAAATGGAATCACTGGAAAATTCCATTATAATACGGCTTCTGTAGGCCATGAAAAGACAACTCATTCAGTTGGGCAAGCAGTGAAAGCTGTATTTTAAAAATGGTTTATTTGTGGTGTGTGTGTGTGTGTGTGTGTGTGTGGCTCAGAGCACAACCTTTAGCTATTGCTTCTCTCAGTCCATCTTTCTCTTTCTTTCTTTCTTTCGTTCTTTCTTTCTTTCTTTCTTTTTTTCGACAGAGTCTCTCTGGTTCTTTTGCTGCTTGGGATCTTCCTGGCTCCCTTCCTTTACTGTAGGTATGTTGAGATTAGGGACATGCACACCATTTTCTGCCTAGCATTATGCAGGTCTGCAGACTTTTAAGTAAGCACCTGTAAAAAGCAAGCCATCTCTCCAGCCCTGGAATCTGCATTTTTAAAAATAGCTCTACATAACATACATAAGAATTTAAATACATGATATAATCCTGGGACATTATGAGGTCCTATAATGAAAGCAAAACTCCACTTGAATTCTTCAAACTTTTTGCCAGCCTGTTTTTTATGTTGTTATTAGTTTTCAAAAAGGTAACCTCTCAGCTATCGCTTCTCTACTCCAAGTATGTCCTGCAGGGTCATTACTCTTGAAACTGCTCTGGTGAAAGTGGAACGGAAAGACGGGACCCAAGAAACCAGGTGTAGATTCACCTTTTAAAATCTCCTTTCCTATAATAAAAATAAGACACTTATGAAAAAAGAAGTGTGTAGATAGCACCCTCTGGTGGCATTTAAAAGTACTACTATCTGTGCAGTAGACAGTTGAGGAAAACTCAGTTTGCTATTGTTTCCAGTGGTCCTTTTCTGTCTTGGACATTATGTGTGGGCTCTGGCATTTACCAAGCTTCATGAGTACATACCATACCATATCAGTCTCTCATGGAGCTTATGAACGAGTGAAGAAATATAGACAAGTCAAGTTTTAGAGAATTAGAAGGTGACATGATCAAGTATACCTCAAACTGGGAGATCATGGAGGGTTCTCTGGTGATGTGAGGTCTCAGTGAGATGGGGGCCTCTCATGGGGAAGACTCCTCCTGGCCATGCCTTTCAGGGACCCAGAAGGGATGAATCACAGATCCTCTGGGCCAAACTGACCAGCTTGGGGTTAGTTCATTTAGTCTATCCCAACTCAGGGAGGGGTGTATTCCCTGTGTGTGTGTGTGTGTGTGTGTGTGTGTGTGTGTGTGTGTGTGTGTGTGTGTGTGTGTGTGTGTTTGAAGTTCTCCAGGCAGGGGACCTAGCGAAGTCACTGGACAGCACACAGCTCCCAAATAACATCCAGGAGGCACCGGTCCTTAGGATTCCACAAATGTCTCCCAATTGGAGAGACTTGAGGTGTGCGTTAATGACCCACTTCGTTTTCAGTCTCTCCTGAAATGCTCTAGGGGAGGTCCAGCCACTTGGAACCTAGGGCCTTGTGCATGCTGGGTGGGCAGTGTAAGAGCACTCCTAATTGCTTCCACCATTTAGGGTGCCATACAGAGAGTCAGACCTGTACTTCTGAGCTGTGCACACGCTGAGGCTGGCTCTTGTGATCATCCATGCTCCTGGGTTTCCTGTGGTGTGGGCTGTAGGAGAGCTGAATGTGTGTCCCTGTGCTCGGGAACTCACGCGGTGCCAGAGGTGACAAGGTTCCATTCCGGACCAAAAGGAGTCCTCTGGACTAAGAGTTTGTCACCTTCGCTAAGATAAAAGTGGAAAGCATCTCAAAAAGCTATGATTATTTTAAAGTTAGGAGAGTGATGACACTGTATATTATCCCAGATCACTCACTTGTGACTAGTATGTTAGTATAGTAAAACACTGTTTGAGATCAGGACTGGATGCTTTTACACAGCTTTAAGGAAGCTACTCATTAAAAACCGAAGAGCCAGTAGAGCCTTGGGCTTCCCAATAATTACATATATGTACATCGATAGGAAGAAAACAGCTTTGCACAATAAGCAGAGTAAAATACTTGCTAATCGGCACAGGAAGACATGCATGATGGGTAATGCTCCCATCAGCAGAGGCCATGGCTATGGCACTATGAGATCTAGTCATGGTAATGACTTCCAGAAAATTCTTGTGCCTCTTGAGATCCAAGGGTATTATATGGTCTTGAGTGTCAGGGTTTCTTCAGCCTCGCTGCCATTCCTTCCAACACCCATGACACTGAGAGAAGCAGGCCATTTAGGAAATAATTCCGGATTTTCCTAGCTCTGACCATTTCCAGGCACTGTGCTCACTGAAAATTATCCAGGCCCCAGTTTCCTCCTCTCCTAAACTTGCTGTGGTGTTCCCATTCCATTTTCTCCAGACCATGTCCAAGATGATTTATAGGGAGCTTTAGGAAACCCTTCCTTGGTCACTTGAATGTGGTCCCTCTTTTCCTCCAAGTAACTTCTCGTCCCAACTTTGTAAACACTTTTTAAAGCCAACTTTCTTAAGGTTTTATGACTAAACTCTACCTGTGTTTGGTGACTCTGGTAGTTGAACTGCAGACATTCCCAGTTTGTCTTCCCTACTGGACCCATTGCCTGATACCATTAGTCCATATATGCATGCAACATAGGAAAGTAAACCAAATGATGAGATTCATTCCCTCTACCCAAGATCTGCGAGAATCCAGCTCCCAGTCGGAAGGAATTCTGAGCATACAGGTCCCAACACATTGCCATGAATCAGTCATTACTTCCATGACTAGGGTGCTGTGCAAGGCATTATGATATAATAGTAACAAACACTGTCCTCCTAGAGAAGCCCAATAGAAATGGGCTTAATGTGTTCATAGAAAAGCAAGGAAGCCAATGAGGAAGGTGGTGATACTTGACTCTCATTCAAATTTATCAACTAACTCTTCCTCCATTTCTCAAGAGCTGGGCCAAGACAGATCACCCTCTCTTCACTTTCAAAAACTACTTTTACCTTCAATCTGTGGTCAGACATGTTGGGAATACAGGGCCAACCCCTTCCCTAAAAGACAGAGGTCCCCAAGTGACACCTAACCAAACTACCATCCCTTATCCTATGCTGCCTCTCAGTTTCTTTTACTTCATCAGCTTGTCTCTAGTTTGAACCAT